>JAQIXL010000089.1:0-59095 GCA_034700245.1 Poikilolaimus oxycercus
AACCCGAGCGAAAATGGTTGAGTTATGGCCGAGAAACGGAATTTTCAAAATGACCGTTTCGGCTGGGACACCCGGTATAATACAGCACATACCAGCTTCTCTCCGAAGGACTTTGAGTCAATCGCCATCTGGAGGCTTCCCGCGTAGAAGTGAGCAGCAGAGACGCTGACATACTTTCCACAGGCGACTAGCATATTTGCATCTGCTGCCAAATCTTTGCCAAACTCGACCTATAAGAGAAAGCGATAAAATTAGTGAAATAAGAAACCTCCTCAACACATTCTGTGGCATCCTGCACCCAGCCAACCACTTTCTTCACGTTCACGTCTTGTGGATTCTCTCCTGCCTCAACACGACGTGTGCCATCTAAAGGCCAATGAGTTAAAATATAGATGAACAAACCGTTGGCTTGCTCTTGCTGAGTCAGGTATTGCTCTCGTTTTTCGTAGAGTCGAGTAACCCGACGATTTTGATTTTCCTGCGACGTTCCGGCACTAGCTTCAGCCATGCTCACGTCCCTTACGCGCTGAAACATCTTGCATTCACTTGTGTTGGAGCACCTGCATTACGCAAGCAAAGCATTAAAAAGTCACCTGTGATTGTGAAGGCAAATCGTTGTCTTGACTGTTGCGTGTCGATAAAGCTGGTGCCATGACCCGCTGCTAGCAACTAAATCTCGGAAATTTAGTCAATGATTATGGTAGTAAACATCAAAGCAACAACAACGAACAAGACCATCGAAGACGAAATGAGAACGGAGGTTTGAAATAAATTTTGCGCGCGCACTCTGTATATTTCGTGCGCGCCCTTGCAACCAGGATTTGCGGCATTTTTCTCTGCGATAACTATTAACTCTGTTGCTTGCCTTTCCTGTTTTTTGGTTGTTGTTGCATTTACAGACATTGCTGGCCAGCTATGAACAAGATCAGTTTCAGACGCCTTCGGCGCAAATGCTTGGCGGCTTAGTGCGAGCTCTTTTGCCGTCTTCTTCGACGACGCCTGCCTTGCGACAAATTTCATTCCTCTTCTCAACGACGCACTTGTTGACTCCGATTTCACAATGGAAGTTATCTTTCACTGGAATGCACACTAGCTGTCCAGAACTCTCAGTGAAGAATGGCTTTCTTCAGGTTAGTAATTGCTTATAATGGCTTAAAAATCGGGAATTTCAGTACTTGCATCAACGAGGCGGTCCACCCCCACGACGAAGCCGCAGTCAAGACAAGAGCCCTATCAGCGGTCATAACTGGTACAAAGGAATCGTGCTCAAGAGTTAGTTTTCCTTTTAGATTTTGGTTACAGTCGAGAATTTAGCCGTCATTCGTCACCCGAAGAAGCCGAATTCGGGCAACCGAAAATGTGCGATCGTTCGTCTCAGCACGGGTGCTGAAATCACCGCATATATTCCAGGCGTTGGTCACAATCTTCAAGAGCACAGTCAGGTAAACAAAGTTTGCTTCCATTTGTGTTTCCTCAATTCTTTGTGATTGACAAATTCTATTTAGGTGATGGTGAGGGGCGGTCGAAGAAGAGATCTCATTGGTATACGAGCGAACATTATTCGTGGGAAGCTCGACTGCGCTCCGGTGAAGGCAGCAAAGAAATAAATCTCAGAGCTTTCTTATGTGCATTCTAGTTGTTTGTAATAAAAGAAAAGCTAGTAGCTATCATGATCTGAAGTTGTTTTGTATCTGTTGTCTTGAGTCAGATGTTCCGACGGCGAAGACATGCCAGGAGCAAGTGTTGACGGATCTTCACAGCATCAAACATTTGAGTAATTGAAGTTGTTGAGGACGGAATTGCTGCCGACTTCTCTTGGATGATTTCGGGCCATTGTTGAGAGGTGGCTGAAGGAAAGAAGAGACTAATGGGTTAAGACGCGGCCCAGAGGCTGGTGACAGGTTCGGCCAGCCAGCAAGTTGCCAGTCAGAACCAAATCTTAGTTTCATCAAAACACCTAACAAAAGCACATCACTTACAATTAGGCCAATCCCAAGTCCCCTCGAGGTACATCTTTCGCACAACCAAAAACGCGCGCTTTTTCTCGCCCAATTTTTTAGGTGAAAATTCGGATATGTTTCAGCGCCAATATAAGTGTTTTTGACATGAAAATCTCGGTACATCTTTCGTACCACTATGTATGTACCGAGCGGGGACCTGGGAATCGGCGATCGAATGTCTATCTTCGAGAACTCCACGGTATGGAAAATAGTTTTGAACATCAATCCTGCAGCCGATTTGATCTACGCGAAGTAATCTCACCACGTTCAAAAATACGGTATTTCTTTACGTGCTTTTGAAAGCGCTTTGGTATTCCTAACAAGCTTCGAGAAGTTTTGTGTTGCTGTGGGTGTCGTTGATGGCTATTCCAACAAGCGGTCTTAGCCATTTTCATCAACGCAGAGGAAGGAGCGCAGGTGAGTGTTTTCTTCCTTGTCACTTGTTTTAGGAAACGAAGGCCGTGGTGTGGCAATTTTCTCGCCACTTCCGCCCTTGCATTCGCGCACCAAATCGGGATCCCGCTCAGAGATGGTCTTTGGAGCTGTGGCCGAAGAGGACACGCCGTCCAAGTCCATCAACAAGGAATCGGATGAAGAAGCGACTGTGCAGCGTCGCGAAGGAAGCAAGGCGGGCTCTGCCACCAAGAATGAGACGGACTCAAGTTCGTTATTTTTTTTTGGTATCGATGGATTTAGGCAAGAAGGCGCCTCCAGTCAAACGTCCGCGTGGTCGCCCAAGGAAGAACCAGAATCCGTCCGCGCCACCTCCACAGCGTGTTCTGCGATCTGCTACAAAGGCCAAGAAAGCTCAGTCTCCAGAAGTCCTGTCGGTCTCCGAAAGGTAATAGTGTTTGTTAGGCATCAGACTCTCGCAGCGAAGACAAAAGCGAACAATCCGAGGACGAGTCAGATCTTCCGAAGAAAGCTCATCACTCCTCGTCCGCTACGGCTGACTCAGAGAACGCTCCGCAGGTCTGTCATTTTCGGGAGTAGAGGACGCTTTGTAGGAGGAGTTCAACAATTTGATGCGTGAATTCGAAACTTTCAAGTCGAAGATGGCGGTGCAGATCGAAACGACGAAGGCCGCCCATGAAGCGTTTCGCAGTGCAACAACGGCAAGACTCTCCGCCTTGGAAGGCGAGATTGCGCAAGCGAAGAGCGACGCTTCGGGTCTTGCGAGGGGCATTGCGAATGAGCTGCACGAGCGTCTCAATTACTCGGATCAGCAGATCGCCGTACGCATCATTTCTTGTCGAAATACTTCTTCAGACTCGCATCAATGGTGTGACAACGCATCCGGTGAACGAGCTGAGGATCAGAGTGGATCAGCTGGAGTCAAGGATTGGCCAGCGCCTTAGCAGCGACATTCAGAACAGGGTTTCTCCGCGTTATTTGGAAGAACTCTTTTTGCAGGTGCAGACCCAGCAGTACTTCACGGCGCAACCTCGTTTCAATAATCAACAAGGAAATCAATCGCTCCGTGCTGAGAACAACCAAGAGGATCGTCCTCGCCCTCGCACGACCAACTTCACTCGACCGAGAACGCCTTATCCCCCAAACAATATGTCGCCTACCTATGATTAGGTTTGTCGACGCTGTTCTCATGTGGAGATTGTTGCCTTGTAGTAAATTGTTTGTTGAATCGATTGTTTTTGTGTCACCTGGCGCGTCGTTGGCGTGAGTTGCTATGGTGGATGGAGGGAAGACGCTCTCTCAATTTTGTCTACTGCTTTGCTTCATTGGTTAGTTCGATCCTAGTGTTCGATGCGAAGAGAATGTAGCTGAAAATGTAGGCTGTGACTTGGTGGACGCGCTCTTTGAAGAGTATTCGACTTTAAAGAGACCGGCTTCTGGTGACGAGCCACTTGTTGTCACTCTCACAGTGGAATATCTCCACATCTTGTCGTTGGATGAGAGGGACGAGACACTCACTCTCAGCACGAGTCTCGCTTGGGCGTGGAAGGATGCCTCTTTGGAGTGGAACTTCAACGAGGAAAACGGTCTTCCCACGTCTGTCGTAGTGTCTGTCGCAAGACTGTGGACTCCCGACTTTCTCTGCGTCTCTTGGTGTGTCCAGCTTCTTCTTGTGGAGTCTTGCTCAGTGTGAGTGTGTCGGAGACGGTAAATTCCTCGAGTGCCGTCTCACGAGTTCTCTCCAACGGCTCCCTCAGCGTCGGTTCTCCCCAGGTGGCCTCTCTCCTCTCTTCCAAGTGCAGGTTCTCTCCGTGAGATGTCCTCTGAATCTCCGCGGCTTCCCCTTCGACACTCAGAATTGCGCCATCGAACTAGCTGTTTGGAGTTACAATGCGAGCCAAGTCTTCCTTCAACCAGCTTCCACAACCTTCGATCTGAGGAACACGGAAAAGTTCTCGGTGCGCTCTCTGTCACATCTTCACTCTCTCAGGGCAACAGCGAGTGGAAACTCGAGGCCTTGAGTGTGACGGAGCATGGCGACGCCGTCGACTCGATGGCCTTGCACGTGGAGTTGAGACTCTCTCGACACGCGGTCTTCTACGTGGCAGCCCTCATCGTGCCGGCCTTCGTGCTCACTTCGCTCTGCATCGTCGGCGTCTTCTCGCCAGCTGTCAATTCGGGCACTCGTCCCTCACGCATCTTCTTCGGTCTCAACGTTCTCCTGGTCATGTCGCTGCTCCTGAACTTGGCAGCCGCCGAGATGCCCGCCACCTCGTACCTGCCCCATCTCGGCGCCTTCCTCTTCATTCAAATGATTGTTATCTTCATCGCCTCGCTCTTCTCACTTCTTCTCCTTCTCCTCCACCATCTCGCTCTCTTTTATGAATCGACTCCTCCCCTCCGAGTGCAACATTATTTTCTCAAACGCCATGCCAATCGCAAAAGGTCCAATCAGAAAGTCAAGTCTATAGAGGTGCATCGTGACGGTAGCATCGACCTCCTCCACACCCTCAGGTTCCATAGCAAATTGTCAACTCTCTTGAAGGAAGATCGTCATTTTTATCGAAGACCTGGAGGCATCTAAAGAGCGAGAGAAGATCTGGCTCTGCTTCTTCGACGTCCTCGACACAGCCTTCCTCGTCATCTTCCTTCTTCTCAACACTCTCCTCTTCGTTCTCACTCTCTGTAGAGTGCTTTGAAGTCTTCGTTGCTGTGTTCGATAAAGAAAGAAGATGGACAAGGGGAGAGAAGAGGAAGTGGTGGTGGGCCCTTGGCACAGAGACTCCTAGCAACGCATTCCCTGACTGCAAACCATGCACCTCTTCTCTCTCTTCAGTCTTCTCCTTCTCCCTCTCACTGTCCTGAGTGATGAACTCTCGGTGTTCAACCAGATCTTCCCTGCCTACGATAAGAACTCTCGTCCCACGTCGGGCCCCAATCACACGACAGTCGTCAACATCGCTCCTCCCTACTTCGTCCTCCTCCAACTTGTATCTCTCCTTCTCAATTCCGTGGAATAGATGCAGAACGCCTTGGAGCAGTCGGTGACGGTGAACACGGACATGATGATGAACTGGCTGGACCCCTCTCTTCGCTGGACTCCTTCCACTGCCAATGGCTTCCAGAAGTCCATCAAAGTACTCGAGGAACTCGTCTGGGAAGCGGACATCTCCATGTTCTCGAGGTGGCACTTTTACTTTCATCAAGAGTCAGTTCTGAGGCGACAAATCTCTTGGATGACGATGAACGCTATGTGGAGATCACCTCTGATGGTCGGATCTTCAAGTCGGGACCTCAGGTTTGAATGAGGAGAGAAGGAGGAGGAGGAGGAGGAGGCAGGTGTACACCAATCCGTGTTCCTTGTCGGTGACTCGGTTCCCTTTCGACGAGCAGACGTGCGTCTTCAAGATCGGTCCCTGGGTCTATTCCAGCTTGGAAGTGGCGATGAACGCGACGCGCACTTCCTTCGAGGCCTCCACTGACTTTCGAGTACCTCATTTGGTCTTCTCTCGAAACTCGCCGGGCAAATGTCAAAACAACTTCTTTTTTGAGGGCAACGCGGAATGGAGCTTCGTGTCCCTCGAGGCTCAAGTCTACAAGGACGAGTCCTACGGCGACGGCCTCGTCTACGACGAAGTCCACTACATTCTCCGTCTCGAGAGGAAGAGTGGCTACTATGTCTGGGTGCTCATCGTGCCCGCCTTCCTCTGCTCGGCCCTTTGTCTCTTCGGTCTTTTCATTCCGACGGAAGTGATCGGCTGTCGCTTCGAGAAGGTGTCCCTCGGAGTGGCGACACTCCTCGCGATGGCCGTCATTCTCCAGACGATCTCGGCGAGCATGCCCAAGGCCTCCTCTCTTCCTCTCTTAGGTGTCTTCTTGTCTCGTCGACTCGAGGTTTGCAGGCAAATTCGTACTCGCCGAGATGCTATTATGCGGCGTGGCGGTGCTCGTCACGAGTCTCTTCTCCTTCCTCCACCAACGAGCGTCGACTCGCGGCTGGCTGCCTCCGCCCTTTCTCTCCAAGTTCGCCTCCTCCCTCTTGACGGCGTCCCGTTGAGGGTCCTTCTCATGCGCAGCTACGACTATCCCATCGTGCATCGCGGTGTCGCCGTGCAGACCTCGTCCGACGTGGATGAGCGGTCTCTCTCCCCTTGTCCCTCTCAGTCTTCTCAGAGCGAGTCGTGTGAAGGAGTTGTTGAAGCGGGTCTCGGAGTACGTGGCGAGTGTTTTGTCCGACGAGCGTCTCGCGGCGCAATGGACGCGGATCTTCGACCGTCTCGACCTGGCGGCTCTTGTCTTCTTCGAGACTTTGCATGTGCTCGTCGCCGTGCTTCTCCTCGGCTTGTCGGCCTTCTGATTGCCGGTCTCGCCTCTCTCCCACAAGGACTTATGAAACGACTCGGCTGCCGGGTAATCGCTGCCCTCAGCCCCTCTAATCAACCTCCACGGTCTTCTTGGGCGACAGCCGTCGGCGTCGTCATCTCACGTCCCTTCTGCCGTCTCCTCCTCCCTTCTCTTCTCCTTCTCCTCGAATGTTTGTCTGGGTGTTGCTCTTTGGATCCACAAGAGAATTAGTGGCCGTCTGCCTCTGTTCCCCTCTCTTCTCCTTTGATACACAAGCAAGTGCTGGAGGGAGACTCCTCTCTCCATTCGCATCTCTCTCTTCTCGATGAATAAAAAATGTGGAGTCAGGAGTGGGTACATGGTCTTGTTGACGGGGAGGGAGGGCACACCTCCGTCGAACACCGCCTCCACCCTCTCCCTCGACCCCCTTCTCGACTCGAGGCTTTCACGCAAATTACCCACCACCTAGAGTCGACTCGACGCCCGCCCGGCTGCCTCGCCTCAAGGCAGATGGATACGGTCTCCTGTGAGCCTATCTCTTCTTCCATCCTCCTTCTCCTTGTGTGGGGGTTCGCGACCCGGGCCGTGGCTTCAAATGAAATCAAGTGGCAAGTGGAGGCGCCAATTTCCCGCTTCGCCGCCGCCGCGCGCAACTCGTCGTCGTGGAGCCTTTGAAGGGCGATCTGCCTTTCCCTTTCCCTCTCCTCTCTCCGGGCTGTGCCGCCACGTCGTCGTTCACCGCTGCTCGTCGTCGCTTTGTTTGAGTTCCGATTGCGCGCTGAGAGCTAAATTGCAAGCCTTCCCTGGAAGGGGAAGGCGAGGCGAGGAGACGCCTTGGTCGTCGTCGCGGGGGGCGGCCCTCCTCCTCCCTCTGCCTGCTCTCTCTGGCATTTGTCCCTCCAGGTGCCCTCTTCGGGTTATTTGCAAAGCACTCCTTTGGCACTTGGCAGCCCCGAGGCGCGCGTGCCCCCGTATTCCCTCTGGAACCCTTCTCCTTCTCCTCCTCGGAGACTCTTTATCCTCGGTCCATCTCCACTCTCTTGTTTCTCTGCCAAATAGAGAAGGAGCCGCTTTCCTCTCATAATGAAGCTTATTTTCGCGCCTTTCTACGCAGACGTGGTTCCCTCTCCGCTGTTCCTTCTCTTCTCCTTCTCCCTCTTCTTCTCTCTCCTGCATGGACGCGCTTCTCGACGGGCTCGCGGGGCGTCGCCCACCTTGACGAACAAATATTTTCTGCGTCGACGAGTGAATGAATCTTTCAGAGGCCGGCGATGGCCTCGCTCAACTTCTCGACCATTTGTCTCAACGAGCGACAGCTCATGGTCCACGGCACCGAGTTCGAGCTCTATCTTCAGAGGCAAGTGACGTCCTTCTTCCTTCACGGGAACCAAATGAAAAGAGAAGGAAGGAAGAGCAAAGAAGAGAAAGAAGGCAAGAAGAGGGATTGCAGATTCGTCTTCCCGGCCATCGCCGTCCTCGGCATCCTCGGCAATGCCCTCAACTTGACGGTCCTTCTCAACAGAAGCATGCGCAGTCGGTGAGGGGCCTTCTTGACACGAGACTCCTTGTATTTCCGAAGAATGAATAATTCTCCGTCTGAGAGTCCTCGAGTCCTCCGAGGCTCTTCTCAGCTCTCAGCACCAAAACAAAGAGAAGTGATTTCAGGGCGAACACCTTCCTCGCGGTTCTCGCCTTCGCCGACATCATCTTCCTTTCACTCCTTGTGCCCAACATCCTCGCCAACTACCCCATGTTCACCTACAACAACTACTTCCGATTCTTCTACTTCAACACCAAGATCCACCTCCTTTCCCTTGCCAACTGGTGGTCTGCCGTCGCCATTTGGTTCGTTCTTCCCTTCCTTCCTTTGGTTTCATTCACAATTTTTCTTTTCTTCATTGAGATCACCTTACAGGTGCGTGATCGCGGTGTGCACGGATCGACTCATCGGCATCCGGCATCCTCTCTATGTCCGAGATGATTGGGCGTGGTACAAGATGCCGACGATCATCGCCGTCATCATTCTCTCCACGGGCCTCTTCACCTTCTACCAGGTCTCCTTCTTCTCTCTTCCCAGAACATCTCCTTCAGCACTTTGAATACGAATGTCTCTCTCGCTGGTTCTGCAACGGCACTCAACTCTACTCCAAATGCATCAATATCAACCACGATCCGTGAGTCTTTCTTCGCTCTTCTTGAAGTCTTCAGATGGTTCGGCAACCAGACGAATCCTCATTCTCGGAACTTCCGTCTCTTCATGTCCGTCTCAGTGGCCGTGTATGCCCTATCGATGATCATCCTCCCCATCATCCTCCTCACCTTCCTCAACGTCCTTCTCATCTGCGCCCTCAGACAACGTCAGCACAATCTCTCCTCGTTCACCTCGGCGGCCGCCGCCCCTCGGCCTCTCATGGCCAAGTGAGTCTCTTCTCTTCTCTGCTCCTCCAACTGCCAATTGAGGAGAAGGAATTGCCATGTTGTAGCCATTGATGTGAGGGGAGAGGGAAGGGAAGGGAAGGGCAGAGGGTCGAGAGACGGCGGGCAATCAGTCGGTAATGGCCCTCGCCGGCCAGCGCTATAATCGAGGTGGCACTCATAATGAGAATGTGGAACACTCACTCAACGAGCAGACGAATTCAGGCGAAGCTGCGACCCCGACACCCAGTGAGTCTCTTCATCATCCAAGGAGACTTCTCCCACGGAGAGAGAAGTCGGGGGACAGCCTCTCGTCATGCTTCCTCTTTCCCTTGTCATAGTTGAGACTGTGAGAACCTTCCCTTCATGTCCCGTCGACTACAAGAGATGCGTGTCTGAAGCAATCCCTCTTGTCTCATGTTCTGCACGTCTTCAAGAGAAAGAGAATAAGAAGAGAGATTGCAGGAAGAACAGCGAGGCGTCTTCCATCCAGAAGACGGAGCACCGTGTCACTCTCACAGTCGCCTTCATCGTCACAATGTTCACCTTGACAAATGGACCCTCAGCAGCAATTCATCTCTTCCGCGCCCTCTATCATCTCGGGGAGAGGGAACTCTACAATCTGACCATGCTCTGCAGGTGACTCCTCTCCTTCTTCTTCAATTTCTCTTCAGTACTCTGGTGATCTGCGGGAAGGCATCTAACTTCATTCTCTTCTGTCTCTGTTCCAAGCACTTCCGACTTCGACTCATCAAGTTGACGCAGAAGAAGATGGGCCGCAAGATCGGTAAATGGCCTCTCTGCTTCCATTCGTGTTGTGGGCATGCGGGAGAGGGGAGAGGAGGTAGATCATAGAGGGGAGAGGGGAGAGGGGCTGAAGAAAGAAGCAAAGGCAAAGTGGCGGGTTGGCAGGCGGCGTCGAGAAGTTCCAAGAGAACGTGCTCGCTCTCTTCACCGTCATGCGCTTCTGGCGCAGACCGAATTCAGGTGAGGGACACTCGCATGAAGAACCAAGAGAGTCTTGCACGGCAAGAAGACTCTCCTTTCTTCTACTAACCCTTTCGCCTCTTTTGGATTGCTTCTGAAAAGAGAGAGGAGACCAATTGCTCGCAGGCCGTTTTACAGAGACGCTCACCACGTCGCTCCTCGACCGGACGGTGTCCACCAAGGCGAGGGCGAGCATCGGCCATTCCGAGGCGGCGAGTCTTCACACTTCTCGACAACGCCTTCATTCCCCCGCCGGTGGAGGTTCCCTCACGCCGGCAGGAGGCCCTCGAATGTCGCCGCAGCCTCCAGTCAACGGCGCTCAAGGGAATCTCGGACTCCTCTGAGATCTCTCTTCTCTCTTCTCTTCTCTCATCTCTCACTCGCTGGTCGTCGATCTCTGTGACTCGCTCCTCTTCTACGAATAAACCACATATCAGCTCGTCGCCCCTTGCACGAAAACATAAACATGGCAGACATGCAAGGTCTGCCAGCGCTTCTTCCCCTTCTCCTCGCTGTAGTCGGCGCATCGGATTGTGAATGCGAGCAGAGGCCGCCGACGGAGACTCTCTGTGCTGCCGACTTCGGTACTTCTTCCTTTTCCTCTGAGAGATTCAGCTTCACTTGTGCGAGTGGAGGCGAAGGAGTTCGTGGATGCTCGCAAGCTCATTCGTTATTCCGTGAAGCACGTCCGTGTCTTCAGAGTGAGTCTCTGCCTTCTCGAGAATCTCTCAACGACTGCAGAATTCCTCTTCCTTCGAAGGCGAAGAAGAGCTTCCGGCCATTTTGTGGACTTTGCGAGAAGCGGACGAATGCGGCCTCTCGCATCTGGAGACAGGCAAGGAATATGCTGTGCTTGGTGAGGGGCTTCCTTCCTAGAATGAATCCCCGCCGCAGGCTTCCTTCGACCCGATGGTCTCTGGACTTCTCGCTGTGACCAGTTCAAGACTGGGACGAAGGAGGAGGAGGAGGACTGCCGAGACCCGAGGGAGTGGCCGAAGGTGGACGAGTGGCTGCGACATCGCCTCGAGACGCCTTGCGCCTGACGGCAGAAGGCTCTCTTTCGCCTCTCTTCTTTCTTTCCTTTTCTTCTCGAATGAAAGAAGCGCCTCTGGCCGACTGCCGAGATTCCTTCGACGCACCTCCCCCGAGGCCGAGGGGTCTTTGTGGCAAAAGCCAATTCGTGTCCGCCTTCCCTCCACTCCTGGCCTCGTCCTCGATGCAGAGCCAGCTCGCCCCTCGTCGTGTTTGGCTCGAATCCATTCGGCGTCGTCGCCCCAATTAGCGCGCTTTCGAGGCCATCGGTGCCCTCTCCTCCGAGGCGAGAAGAGAGAAGGAGGAGCGAGACCAGAGACGATTCGAGGCGAGGCGTGAGGAGTCTTCTCTCTCTCCTCTGCCAAGTGTTAGATGTTTCAGGGGAGTCTTGTGTGCATTGTAAATGAGTTGAGGGGGGGGGGGCGTTTCCTCGTCGCGCCGTGTCCTTTCATGCGACATCCGCGTTGCGCGTCGCCGGCCACTCGAGAAGAAGCCGGCGTGTGCTTCGATTCGATTTGAGGGTCGTCTGGTTGCGGGTCCAAGGTGGCCGACGTCGCCCTCTCTGCCGTCTCCAGGAAGAGTCCCCTCTGATGCCCCCCTCATCCGTGGACGAGGCGAGGAGAGATGGGCCATGAGCCCGTCCTGCACATCCCGCTCTACCACTCCGAGGTCCATTCACTTCTTCTCTCCTTCATTCCCTTTCAGTTGCAGGCCTCTTGCGAGTTGACGTGCACGTCGGTGGTGAGTGAGTGCGCGTGGCTGGAAGGAGGCTGGGTGTGCGAGGTGCAGCCCTTCCTCTTCGCCCTCGCCATTCTCATCGCTGTCCTCACAGGTTCTCTTTTATTCATTCTCTCTCCCTCCTTCTTCTCAGTTGACGTCGTCTTCCTTCGGATTTCCCTTCTCTCTAGTCTTGTGAGGGACTACGAAGGCACGAGACGAATCGGGAGCTATTTTCAAGTTGCGCGCGTCTTGAAATATCTCGGAGCGGGGGAAATGCGAATGACGCGAAAGGCGGGAGAAGGAGGCCCCACGAAGAAAGAGGCATCGAGCCTCCACTTCGACTTGGAACGGCAGAGAAGAGAAGAGGGCGAAGGGGGAAGGGGCAAAGGAGGGAAGAGCCCTCGCCTCACCGAGCAATCCAATCGAGACTTGATGGTTCCAGGGATCGCCGTGCCCGCCTCCTGCATCTACTTCTACATCTCGGGAGCCTGTCGGAGACCGCCGCCTGAGGAACGCGCCGCGAACAGCAGCGACGAGAAGATCCCTCTCAATAACGTCGGCACTCACACCGTCGGCAAGTCTTCCTTCTCTCCTTTTGAAGGCGATTCAGAGTCGGAGACGATGATCGACTCCCGTCCTCCGATGAAACAGCGGGCATCAGCCGCCGAAGCAAGCAGACGACCGATTCCCCGAGTGATCATCGGAGACGAACATGCGACAGTCTCCTGACACGCTCTCTCTTCTCATTCCTCAACCCCTCAAAGCCTCGACTAAAGACGTTCTTCTCTCCTCTCAAAGGAGGGTCAGCAGCCACTTCCAAAACAGCGCCGAGAGTCTCCAACATTCTTGTTTTTGTTGTTCTCACTGTGGGGGCTGACCGGCGCCTAGTCGTCGCCGTCGTACAATCTTCTCATTCGGCCTCAACTCTGCCTCGGATTCCAGCCCTGGTCCACACCTCTGTGAGTTCCCCCTCTATCCCTTGGCCTTCCTTTCCCTTTGCCGTCATTCTCCCTTCAATATGCCGTCGACGTGCAGCACAGCGGAAATTCTATCGAAGCGCACGGAGTTCGCTCGAGTCTCTTCGAGGTTCCTCCAAAATCGGATTTGCAAGTTCCAGGTTGAGACGACGAGTGAGTGGGGGAGGACATCAAGAACGAGAAGGAGGGGAAGGGGAAAAGGCACGTGCTGGTCACGAAGGCCAATCTTGTTCCTCCAGGGGCAAGTTGCCATAATAACTCCTTCTCTCGAGTATAATCCACACCATATAAATAGGGCGGACTTGTTGTGAGAAATGTGGAAGAAGAAGAAGAGGAGGGAGAGGGGAGGGAGGAGGAAGTGAGTGGAGGGTGTTCGAGGTGAGTCAACAGACGAGAGTCTCGCCATGTTTTTTCGAAACGCGCCCAGCCAGCCTCGCACCGTCACCGAAGAAGAGAGAGAGAGCGCCAAAAAATCGGCTCTCCCGCTTCTTTCTCACAACAACCAGCGAGTGTTTTGGACGGCCGGCCTAGGGGCCTGCGCACACAGTTCGACGAGCAGCTGGAGTCTCTTCTTCCTTCTGACTGCAGGGAGGGAAGGAGGTCAGCTCCTTCCACTTCTTCCTTCTGCAATTCACTTGTTGACGGAAGTTGCCTCCTTCCAGGGGATGCTGACGTCGCGAAGTGACAAGAAGGGAGGAGGGGAGGGGAAGAAGGGAAAAGTTGCAAGGCGAGCAGAAGAGATAAGATGGCGAACACTCGAAGGGTCAAGGAGCGAACTCCATTCTCTTTTCTCCCTTCTCCCTGAAACGTTTTTGATGTGTGCGAGGCGAGGGGAGTATGGGGGAATTGGTTGTGGCGGGGTGTTTTTCGAGGCCGTCGCCGAGTGTTGACTCGCCCATTTCTAGTATAAAATAGGTCAGTGAACCGATGATGATAAGGACTCGGCGTGTCTCTTGCAAACAGCCTCCCTCTACTCCCTCGACCCCCTCCCCTCGCCGACTTCCCGACCATCCTCCACGTCGAGATCAAAACAAGCCCCTCCACATACTTCTTTCATCGCGAAATCCCCCAGCAACCTCAGGGATACGGTGTCTGTGAAGGGAAGAAGGGGCACCGTAGTTGCGAGGAGTTGCAAGAGGCGGGGCCGCGCGTCGAAAGGACTCCTGCACTCTTCTCTCAAAGTGCAGCCATTCGCGCCTACTGTACTCTTGACACGAAAACGCTCATTCTTCCCCCTTCTTCGACGACTCTTGCTAGAATGAGAGGTCTGGAAGGGAGAAAGACTTGAAACCCTGTGAACGAGGGGGCCGTGACGCAGAGAGACGGCGACAGATTGTTGGACGGGGAATAATCGTTGTTTACGTGAGAGAAGGGACGGACAAGGCGGCCGTGGCTGTTCCTTTCGCGTCGCCGAGAGTTTCCCTTCATTCCAAGGAGAGAAGAGTGGAGGCGCACGAGCGAGCGAACTCGTGAGATGGCAGAGAGAGCAACGTCGCTCAAGGTTGCGAGAAGAACGGCGCGCGCACCCCGATGAGAAGAGTTGTTTTCGACGCGGCGAGTGGAGGGGGAACGGACAGTCTCGGGGCCCGCCCCCAGCCTGTATGCATAGTTAGGGCGTCCGTCTTCCTCCGTCGCCTGTCTCCTTCTCGTGGAGCAACGTGCGAGCAAGAAGTCCCTTCGTCTTTTGCTAGAAGTCTCGTCGCGTTTGCAGCTTGTTTTGTACGCGACGAGTCGCCTCTAAAAGGCCGGCCCGGCGAGCTCTTCAATGTCCAACAAGACAACAGCCCCCTCCCTCTCCTTCTTTGTACCTCGTCCCTCCGTCTGCCCCTTCTCCGACCTCTGCTTCTTCGAGAGGAAGAAAGTTTTCTGTCGAAATGAGGATTCCAGTTGTGGAAGAAGACCGTAGTCGGGATGCCCGCGGGGGTCTCCGCAGAGCGAGTTGCTCAAGGTTCTCGCCAACGTCCTGTGACAGTCCTGTTCCCCGGGCGTCTTCGTGGATCGAGACGAGCCACTGAAGAGTGTTTTTCCCTCGACGACGACCTTCCCGGTTTCGCGACTTCGCTCTCTTCCTCGCTCGTCTCCTCGCGCACTGCCGGTCCCGTGCCTCGCCCCATCATGCCAGCTCTTCTTGTCCTTCTCCCTTTTCCTCTTTCTCTCCATCGTCGTCATTCTATCTTGTCCCGAAGTGTGTTCCACTGAGTTCTTCGTTGTATTTTGTTAGTTCGTGGGATTGGTTTTGTTATTTCGAGTGAGGAGGCAGCGGTGAGGGAGGGAGTGCAGGGGCACTGCTGTTTTCGTTGCTTCGTCCTCCTCCTTCCCTCCTCCCTCTCACTTCATATTTTAAGCCTGAATTTTCAGCAGCCTCCTTCTGTTGATATTTCCTCAAGAAAGAGCTTGCAATTAACGGAAAAGCATCTGAGAGCCCCAAAAGAACGACTCCTCGTCACAAGTTCAAGTCGGCTGTCGCCTTCGAGAAGGAGTCTGTCGGGGTGGGGAGACGGTCCAGCCACACTCTGCCCTCCCTCGCCTCTCCTCCGTCTGCAGGACCAGGACGGAAGTGCCGGGACGAGGGGCCTCGTCAGCTGCTGCCCTTTCTGTTTTCACTTCCATCCCTGTTACTTGTTTTCTTTTTGAAACTAACTCTTTCGTCTGCGTTCGCGCACGAGCCCCGGACGAGCGACCCTCCAACTTCCTCTTCGTCTTCTTCGAGATCCTTCAAGAGAAATACGGTATTGCCTGCAGGTGCAATGATGCAGCTCGACTCCTTCTCCACCATCGCCGCCCTCAACGCCGCCGTCGCGAACGTCGACAAACTGCCAGGTACTCGTTCTTCCCTTTCTCGTTCATCTCAGAAGCTCTCGAAGTGAAAAATAGCTAGAAGGGGGAGGCGAGTACTGTAAGCCGGTTGCAGGAGTGAGCAAGCGAGTTTATTACTGCCAGAGGTGCTTGAACCATGATCGACTCGAACCACGCAAGAACCACAAGTGCGAGTGCGCCTTCTCCAGTTGTACTTGTCCCAAATGCATCTTGGTTGAGAAACGAAGAGTCCTCAACACGCAACTCCATGAGTTGGAAGAGGTTAACAAACTTCTCTTCAACAACTTTCTTCTCTAGGTGACAGAAAGCATGGACGAAGGTCAGAACATTGAGAAGGAGGAGCAGAAGCCGGCGATCATGCGTGCCAAAGGAGGTGAGTGTCTCTGGGTGTTGCGTCTCTTCCTTCTCTCTTCATTCGTAGTGAAGTGAACGGGCGCGGGGTGTTCGTGGTGTTTTCTTTGCGAGTCTTGGTCTCTCGTCTCTCGTCTGCTCTCCTCTCCCCCTTCTCTTCTCTTCTCGACGCTCTTTGTGGCGAGGGACGAAAACGAAAACATGTTGTCTACTCGCTGCAACAGGGAAGCCTTCTCCCTCACTGCAATCCCCATGGATGAATAAGCGAGGGAGGGGAAGGGCTAGAGAGGAGGGAGGGGAGAGGAGTCTGCACGGGGCGGCGCCACTCGGAGCAGTGGCGCAGCAAAGAATCCCTTCTCCTCGCGGGACGAGCGTATTTTGGAACATTCACTGAGTGTTTTCTTCGTGGTCGAATGGCGGAAAAAGGAACTCGCCAAGGGCCCCCAACGCCGCATTCAAAACATCGGCCTTGCGGGTCTGCTCCGGCTTCAGACCTTCCAGTCTCCCATGAACACCGCTGCAAGGCTTCGATCCTTTAGCCAAGGCGGAGGAAATCGAGACAGAGAGGTGTTCGCGTGATTTGTGCCCGACTCTAGCTGTCTAGGAAATTTCCTCTCTTTAGTCCGAGGCCATCTTTCGCAACTTGAATGGCGTTCTCCTGGTTGCAAACAACAACAAGAGAACTGGGGGACAGGGAAGGGAAAGAGGGCCGGTCCCCAGAGAACTCGCAGCAATTGTCGTGGAGACACGCCTTTACGCTCGAAGAGGAAAGAGGCCGGGCGAGCAAAGAAGAGTCGAGGCAACGAGGGAAACATCGTGGAATGGAATGAATCTTCCCCTCTTGTTGTTGTTGATACACGAAGAAGAAGGCGACGGCGTGTCTGGTTGTGCCATCATTAGTCTCTGCTCTCTCCTCTCTCTCTTGAAAGCATCCAGGTAGAAACATTGCTGAGGGGCTCCTCCCCCTCTCGTAATGATCTCGCGTGCCTCGACTCGAGTTGCAAGAGAAGTCTCTCTTGGAGTGTCTGGCAGCAGCCCGAAGGGCGTTCCTTCCTCGAGTCGCCGCTTGTTTTCGCACAGCTCAAAGGGGGCGGGGCAGAGCCTCGTCGCTACTCGCTGCTGACCAGAAAGTAGTGGAAGCCCGCATCATGACCCAGCTCTCCTTCTACCCGCCTTCATTCACCAAACCCTATGAACTCTCACTCTCGGCCCTCAAGAGTGTCCTCGAACCCGAGGGAGTCTCCTATTCCAGTTCGTTCTTTCCTTCTTCTTCCCCTCTCTTTCTCTTCCGAAAAGAATCTAACTGAGGATGTTGCAGAGCGTGTTCCGAACTGTCAGAAGTGCGGTCAACACGGAAGGAAGTCTCGACTCAAAGGCCACAAGCGCGTCTGTCCCTTCAAGGACTGCCAGTGTCCGAAGGTACTCTTCTTCTCTAGTTGCTGAGGGGAGAAGATAGCATGAAGGTGTTCGGACAGGGCAGACTCTGAGCCGGGGGATCTCTTCGTCGTCGAGGAGCGTCAACACTTTCCCTCTCCTCTTCTCTCTCGGAGTTCGCACTAAAAACACTCGGAGACTCGGAAAGTAACGAACTGCGGGCTGCTTGTTTTCGGGGGTTCCCGACGTCGTGTTTTTCGAGTTTCCGCCTTGCCGGGAATTACGGTAGCTGTGAGAGGGGAGACGCACTTTGGACGTGGACGAAGAGGAGGAGGGAGAAGGGAAAAGGGACAGACTGCGGGGAGACAGACGAGAAGAGGAAGATGTTGTTGCTCTTCGGGGTTTGACGTCAGGGGCCACGTTGTGCGAGAGGAAGCGATTTCATTCTTGTTTTGACTCCTTCTCTTCCACACTCCTCGACCCACTTCCTCTCCTCTCTCTCGTCCACGAGGACATCCACAACGAAACACACAACAACTTGGGCTACCGTAGTTATCTCGTCGAGAGAGAATTTCCCTCAGGACCCGGAGCTGTTGACTCTTGTCTCTTCCCTTCTCAGCGAGCACACGCGTACCAAAACATTCTTCCTCCCTTTTTCGACGAAAATTGTTTTCCACAGCCGTTTTGAGTGAACAAGGAGTAAAAGATTTCCTCCCTCCCTCCCCTTCTTCCTCAACTCAAATAATAAATAATTAGAGACACGTCAAAAACTGCCGGTGGATTCCGGGGCGGACGAGGGGGGAGAAGGAAGAGGAAAGTGGCCAAACCCCATGGAAGACAACGAAAACAGCCTCGTTTGTTCACCTCACTTGCGGGTTCTCGCAGTGAATACCACCACACAATTACGATGCTTACGGTAGTGATGGCTGCCAGTTGTCGGTTGGCAACCCCCAAATTCACTCGGGGATTCAAGGGAAGAAGGAAGGTGTGAGACAAAGCTGCTATTGGAAAGCGAGTGAGGGAAGGAGGAGGAGGGAGTGTTGACTGGAAGCTAGTCCACTCTCTCTCGACACTAGCTAATGGTCTTGTTGACAGCCCTTCTCTGTCCACAACATTCTCTACCGTATGTGGATGCTCGTTGTTTGCCTCGCTGTCTGCACTCTCGCCACGCATTCCTCTCCTCTCTTGCACTTTTGCAACCTCTCCACACTCTCTCACAACAACTACCGTAGTCTCAAGGGCAGACACAAGGGCGGACTACTGTAAAGACTAAGAAGGGCGTTGCAGTGTCAAGTGGTCAGCGAACGACAGAAACTTATGGCGGATCAGATCAAGATCCGCCGTCGACAACGAAAGGACACTCTCATGAACATGACCAGGGAGAACATCACGGCCACGTTGAACGCCGCTGCTGCTGTCGCCGCGGCTGGCCAAGCAGCGAATTTCAATCTCGGAGGCTTCAACGCCCTTCTCTGTCAGTTCTCCTTTCATCTTCAAGAGAGTCTTCTTTGCAGACAATCAACTGAAACCTCAGCAGCTTCTGCCGACGACACCCACTCAACCGACGACGGACTTCTCCTCTCTTCCGATGCTCTCTTCTCACAACGACCTTCTCAAGTCCTCCCTTCTCTTCCCCTCTCCAGTGTCCCTTCTCACCCCATCTCCTTCGAACCCGACGACCCCGTCGACTCCTCCTTCGTCGATTGTGGCCCCGGTGCCCATCAACCCCTCCGCCTTCTCCTTCCCCTTGATGACTTCGAATGAGCAGCTCTTCCAGTCTCTCCTCTCCAACTTCAAACTCCTCAACGCCGTGAAGGAGGAGAACTTGGCCATGTCCGCCTCTCTTGTGGCGACGACGGCCTCCGCAGCTTCTTCTTCTTCTGATCCGAGCACTCTCATCGACGTCTGTTCTGTGTGATGTCTCCTTCTTTCTTCTCCGAGTGTCAACTTCGACCAAAAGTGTTGTGATGCGGCGAGAGTTGCATAGTTTTGTCCCTCCCGGTCCCCTCTTTCTTCTCACTGTGATCATCCTTCTTCTCCCTCGAGAGTTCTACCTCGCCAGTCGCATCCTCTTTCTTTTTCTTTCTTCTTTACCTCGACCCTCTCCTCTACCTCGCATTTCACCTCTTCCTCACTCACCTCCTCTAAAGGGCCACAAGGAGTTCATTTTTAACCCCGCCGGCTGCCCGCAAATCCTCCTTCACCCAGATATATCTATTTCTGCTTTTCCTTCTTCTCCGACGTCAATCTTTCAACACAACAACGTCGTGTATTTTTCTTCTCCATTTGCGCGTTCTTGCTGCTTTTCCTTCTTCCTCCTCCTCCTTCTACAGAGTTCTCTCGTCCTTCCTCTTCCTTCCTTCTTCTTTCTCTCGTGTCTCGAATGGATAAACGAAAGAAGAAAACTCATTTGGACCCGCAGCGCGTGTTTTCCAAATTCATCGTCGACGAGTCTCGCAAATATCGAATGGAATGCCTGCTTCGCTGCCAAGTCAACAACCACCAACACCTTCTCTCAATGGAATACGGTAATGGGGATTGCCTTCTCTCAATGGAATACGGTAATGGAACACCGCGGAGAGAGTCTCCCACACATTGACGTCTTCCACGGTGTTTAAGCCGATGTTTGTGAGATCCCGCGGGGGTCCATCGACTCTCGCTCAAAGCTTGCAGGACGGGCATGTTTATAGTCTGCGAGGGAAGTCGGGATGCAAGGAGATGTCGCCGAAAGGAGGGGGATGGGGGAGAAGGAGACGAGTAGGAAACTCGACAAGCCCAGAAAACATGTTGTTGTGCTAGAAAGGAAGAGGGAGAGGGGATACTGCAGCTGTCGCCGATTCTGACGACGACGATGAACACTGCTGACAGCCTGCTTCCGTCGTCCGAGGAACTCTGGAAAGGATGAAGGAAGAGAGAGAAATCGGGTCAACCGCCCACTAACACATCTGCTCCTTGTTTATATCATATAAAGGTCCTTCAACTGGAATTCCCCTGATTTCCCTTTCCATGCTCCTGTCCACCTCCTTCGTCCTTCTATTCCTTTTACCTCCTTCATCAGCCATTTTCTTTGGCGGTGGAGGAGGAGGAGGCTGTTGTTGTGGTTGCTCCACACCTCAACCTCCTTCATGCGGATGTCGGCCTGCTTGTCCTCAGCCAGCTCCATGTCCCGCTTGTCCCCCTCCTCCAGTATGCCCGCCACCTCCCGTGGCCATCTGTCCCGCGCCCGACCCCATCTATATCCCCTCCACCAACTATGCTTCAGGTCCTTCTCTATTCATTGTTCTCTCACTCCTCTTGCAGGCTATTCTGGAAGCGTCGGCTACGCCGCTCCTCCTCCTCTTTCTTACGGTGGAGCTGCTCCTTCTGCTTCATACAGCAACTTCGCATCCCCGCCCTCGAATTATGCGGCCGCGCCTCCGCCTCCCTTGTCGAGTTACACGGGAGGAGCACCTCCTCCTCCTCCAGCCCCTCCACTGCCCTCACTCGGGTCCTATGCAGGTGCTGTTCCTCAGTCTCTACCAGGTGATTTCTCTCATAGATATGCACTTTTTTCAAATAACAAGAACGTTAGGTTTTCAGTCCTCGAGGTTCGCCCTCTCAGAGATCGAGGTCAAACTAAAGACAATCTCCTCTCACCTTGCAGGAGGCTATGTTCGGAGTCGTCAGGCAGATGTCAAGACGACTGAATGTGTGAATGAAGTCAAGTACTTGATGGTTGCTAAACGAGACGATGGCATGGAGGAGACGATCGAGTTGGAGGAGATCTCTGAAGATCGTCTCTCCTTTCAACCTCAAGCAGATCGGAACGCCTCCTTCTCTGAAGGTGAGTGCCTCGTTTCGTTGAGTTCTCCCTCTCGGGGCGCGGCGATGGAATAGAAACAGCGCCACCTAGAGATTAACTGGAAATGGAAAGCCGAGAACGTGATGTTGACCTCTCTTTTCCGGGCAGAGAAGGCTCATAAATGAGGGGAACTGCAGGTCCATCCAGAGCACTCGGCGCTTCTCTCTTCAATGAAGCCAAGTGCAAGTCGCGTCGTCTACGAGAACTCATCGAGAAGGTTTCCTCCCTCCCCCCGCCCCCTCACTTCCTTCAGAACATCGTCAGTGGCTCAGCCGTTCAGTCAAAGCGGACGATCCACGCGGCGGCAACTTCCCTCGACTTGGCAGTCGACGTGATCTGCAGTGACTCTGGCTTCACTTATCTCGTTTGCCCCTCCATCTCACTCACAATTCAATTTGCAGGTCTCCACGGCGGAGCACTGCGAGGCGCAGAAAGACTCCGTCATCTGCTTCGTCTACACTCGGGCTTGAATTCCCCTCCCTTTGAAAGAAGAAACGGAGCGAAAGAATACGAAAATGAGATGTGCTCTGTGTGCGGGAGAGAAGGCATCGTTTTCTGTCTTGAATCGCTTCTCGAGACGATATAATCACCGGGTGCGAGGAGGGCGAATAGAAGAAAAAGGGGAAGGAGACTGTCGGCATCATCCTTTATACTCTTTTGTGCATGAGAGGGGAAAGGGTAGAAGAGGAAGCAGAGATCACAAACTTCATTCGAGAGGGAGAAGCGAGGAGGCGCGAGTATCAGGTGCGGGGAGTGTCGTCAGCGTCTCTCTGGGAACGACCGGCGCTCCCAGGCGACGTCGTAGTCAAGCAGAAACCCTCGCTGACGACCGTCGAAGGAGCGAGTAGAAGGGGACGACGAGAGAGAGAGACTTGACATGAAGGAACTCGTAGGGCAAGAAGACAGAGACGACACACAGCCTTCGTGTCTTGGAGGAAGAAAGAGAGAGGACAAGGCCGTTCAATATAAGCCGCATCCTTGGAGATTCGCTTGAATTATCATGTCAATCACCTGAAGAAGAGTAAAAGGAGGGGAAGGAGACTCACGGAGTCGAGGATCATTTGAACTTGATTCGTGTCTGTGGCACAAGTCTGATGCATGTAGATCGTCTTCTCCGGGTTCGCATTCAATCCCTCGAACTTCTCCTCAATAAAGGCTACAGCCTCGTCGTAGTTCTGTGCGCCTGCAAGATGGAGTATGAGAGGGGGAGGAGTGTGGGAGAAAGACCTTTGTACTCGGGGAAGGCGATCTTGATGGAAGTCTTAGTGATCTTCTCGGCGAAGAGATCTTTCTTGTTCAAGAAGAGGATCATGGAAGTGTTGATGAACCAGCGAGAGTTGCAGATTGATTCGAACAGTCGCATCGATTCTATCATTCGATTCTGTAAGAGAGAGAACTTGGAGAAGGAGTCAAGCACAGACCGTCGTCTCGTCCTCGAAGAGCACTTGATCGTATTCCGAGATGGCGGCGATGAAGATGATCGCATTCACGTCTTCGAAGCAATGGATCCATTTCTTTCGTTCCGACCGTTGACCTCCCACGTCGAACACTCTGAAAGAAGATCTTGAAGAGGGGAGGGAGAAACCTGAAGTCGACGTTCTTCATCTGGAATTTCACTTCGACGATGCCCGTGGTCTTGATTCGAGAGAGGAGGATGTCCTGCTCCGTCGGCTTGTAGTCCGCCTCCGCGATTCGATCAATCGAGTCAAGGAAACTGCAAGACCTCCGAGACAAGGAGGACACCTACTGGCTGGCGGATTCCGTGAGTTGGAACTCGTTGCCTCGGTTGAAGGCATCTCGTGAGACTCCCTTGTCTGCCCACAGAGACTTGAGGGCCTTCGTCAATTCGGGCGAGAAGGGCTCCGATTCCCGACCGGCCTTCACGACGTCGAGGACAACACGCGCGTCCGACTACAAGCATCTCCGTCATGAGACTTCAGCTGAGTCTCTCTCTCTCGGGGCGAGACGACGAGAGGGCCGAGAGAGGCAGATTGTACTCGCCTCATTGGATCGTTCTCCGAACGGACAGCGAGGGTTCGGGGGCTGACACGGTGAGAAAGGGGAATAGTCGAAGAGGGAAAGGATATGAAGAAAGAACCTCGTGTGCGGGATTCTCGAGGGGGATGTTGAGGGAGGACATCGCCCTCAAGATCTGAGCCATCGCCTGCACGGTGTTGTTGTAGACGACGCCTTTCTGCTGGACCATCTCCTCCTCGCTGAAGCCGTGGTCGTGCAAGATCCTTAAACACTCTCCCTCTCCTCTTCTCCGAGAGAGACAAACCTCATCTGCTTGAGTACCGTGCTCTTGCCGCACTCGCCCGCACCTGCAACATCGACGACGCTCGCTTTCACCTGTCAGGCAGACCTCGGACCACTCGGGTCCCACTCAATATTCTCCCATTCTATGTCACACAGAGGCTTTCGACATCGGGAGACTATCGACAATGAGAAGAAGGGGAAGGGAAAAGGAGGAAAGAAGACGAACCGAGTAGAAGGAGCTTGACGACCTTCTGCTGGGCGATGTGGCCCTGCATCATCTCCTTGTCGATGGCCTTGCTCTTCTGGGCGAGCTGCTTCTCCTCGGCGCTCTGACACGACCCCATCGCCCGAGACTCAAGAGAACATCCGTGTCGCTCTTCTCCTAGTCCTTCAACGTCTCCTCTCCGACACGGCGTGGACACGCGAGGAGACGCCTCTCGACGCGAAACAAGACCCTGAGAGACCCTCAAAGAGAAGAGAGGCTGGAAGAACGTTGCTGTGGAAGGTTAATTGGACTGGGCGAGGGGAGAAGACGTGGTCGAGGGAGGGGCGAGGCAGCCGTCTCACCCGCTTTACCTGTCCCCATAGCGACGACGACGACGGACCGTCGTCGACGATCGATCTCCGTGGGAGCGCCTCAGACATCTCCTTCTACAGAATTCTCTCGCTATTCATTTATTCAATACTCAAATATCAAAGGGGACAGAGACCAAGACTTGTGACGCAGGAGGGGGGAAGTGAGGTAGATCCGAGTGAAACAGTAAATGGCGAGGTCGAGATGAGATATGGCCGCTCGTAAAGAGAACTCTACTCAAGAGAGCAATCTTCTCCTCTGTCAATAGTGATTACAACTGCGGCCTTGGTCGGGGAAGCCAGTCTCCATGTTGAGAACACCCACGTCGAACCAACGCTTGACGACCCCCGAGTGGATGTAGGCCTTCGGGATCTTGAGAGTCACCTTCTTCTGACAAGGCTGCAAGTCTCTTTAGTCACTGGGAAGAGGAGAAGGAGCACCTTGATGCCATCGAGACAATCGTGATAAATGTAGAGAAAGGGGTCGATGTCGGTGAGTTCTCTCGTCGTGCCGTCCACCTCGAAGAAGCCTTCGTGGTTAGTCTGCGTCTCATCGAGGAGGTCGTCGGGATCTCCGGGATCTCAACTCAACTCCTATTACTTTCACTCAGAGTGCAAGGAGAGTCTCTAAGCCGAGATAACATTCAACTTCTATTCAAGGACGACGACGTCAAAGGTCTTTCTTCTCTTCTCTCTACTCACTCGTGTCCACGTCGAAGAGCTTTACTTGCGCGAACTTCAGAGGCTTAGTGCCGCAGAGCAAATGGCCCCGCACGCCCACTCCTTGTAGTCGGAGAGCTCGAGACGAGGAGAACCACAAAAGAACTGCAAGCAGCCATCGCATTCCCACTGGAGGAAGTTGATTCCCGAACAAATTCAGTCCTCAAGTAGGAGCTCCCTTGATAAGAACCATTTCGTCGCTGTCAGCAAGAACTCCGTCAAAGGCTTTATTCACTTAACGAGAGACGTCACCAAGGTTCTTGACGCGCCTCGGGGCTCTCGTCCAACCCGTGGAATGTGCCATTCTTCTTCGTCTCCTCCCTCGTCCTTCTGAATCGTCGTCGATTCTTGTCGACGACCCTCTCCTCTCCTTGGACATCCACCTCGAGGTTGAAGTCGCCGATGTCGAAGACCTGTTTGTGAGACTCCTTTCCCCTTTCCCACTCCCACCTTATTCGCCTTGTTTCCCTCGGTCACGTAATGCTTCGGAATCTTGAGAGTCGTCTTTCGTTGTCCCGGCTGGAACATTCGCTTCATCTGTCTAGAGATCTCTCTCACCTTCAAGCCATCGTCGCAGTCATGAAGAATCCGGAGAACGGGATCGATGCTCGTCGTCTCCTTGGTGTCTCCTCTCAACTCGAAGACTCCCTCGTCGTCGGTGTAACTTTGCTGAAGAAGGTCGTCCCTGCCCGGGCCTCAACAAACAATCGTCTTTCTTCTCTCGCTACTCACCCCTGTCTACATCGAAAAGCTTGACTCGAACAGCAATGGCAGGCGCCTTTCCACAGCGAAGTCGACCCTGAGAAGCGCCTTGGACCCCCTCATCTCTTCCCTCGACGAACCTTCACGGCGACGGACTGCTGTCGAAGGGCGGCGGCGAGGCCGAGGAAGAGGAGACAGACCTCGAGTCGCATCTTCGGGAGACTGATAAGACTCCTCTCTTGTGATGTCAACAAGGCAGACAGCAGGGGAAGTGTTTATCTCGTCCGAGGACACTAGAGGGAGAGGGCTGCCAGGCAGTCAAGGGAACAACAACAAGAAGAATTATGAATGAGAGGTCATCACACAGCGAAGACTACTCGTATCAAAGTGTCTCACAGAGCACAAACTAGTTCAACCGAATATCGGCTAGAGTCATAATAAAAATAAGAAGAAAGACAGCATCCTAGATGCTACTTTGGAGGAAGGCAATGCACAAAGCTCGAAGAGTAAAGAAAACTCTAGAAACCCGTATTCAATGTGTTCAATAGTGTTTGGGGAGAAGGGAGCCGAGGGAAGGCGCGTAGAAGTCGGGGATCATATCGTTACGACGATTCGACTGGTGGTCCGCGATGTCCTCCATCTGATGACAGCCCGAGAGGACGAGGAGAGTACGCAGACCGTGGTCACGGCCGAACTTCACATCGGTGTTTGTTCTGAAAGAGTATTAGAAGGAGAAGGACACGAACCGGTCTCCGATCATCATCGTCTTCGAGGGCTCGATACGCCAACGACGGCAGATGTAGTCGTAGGCGGCCGTGTTCGGCTTCCCTACCACAAGGGGCTCCCTGCCAGCTGCCAACTTGACAGCCGCCACAAGGGGACCCGCGTCGGGGATGATGACTCCAGGGTTCGGTCCCGGACAAGTTTCATCCTAGAAGATAAGAGAGGAGTGAAGATAGAAACCTCATTGGTAGCGAGGAAGATGCAGTCGTCGTCCTTGAGGAAGTTGGCCGCCTTCATGAGTTTCACGTAGTTGAAGTGCTTCTCGTAGCCGACAACCACGGCGCCGACCTTGCTCGCCTCTGCGTCAAGCCCGTCGAGATCGTAGATGAAGGGGTCGTTGTGATCGAGGGCCTTGTGCTGGGCTCGGCCCTTTCCGAAGTGGGAGATGGACAGACGATCCAACTCGTCCAAGATTCCTTGACAGCCGATCACGTACACTTCTTTGTCTTCTGGGAGGCCTTGAAGTTGAAGTTCCTCGGCCACAACTGCTGCCGGGTTTACAATCGTTTCCTGGGAAAAGTAATACTGGGATTACGGTATTTGCTACCTCGTTGATTTCGGCGCTGTAGCCGAGTTTGTGAAGTTTGCTGGCATAGGTGGCACGGGACTTGGTGGCGTTGTTCGTGAGAATGATGACTCGTTTCCTCTGAAAAGAGAGAAGTTTGTGAGAGAATGACTCGGGATCTCGAGTATATGAGTAAGAAGAGAAGCGGACCTGGTTGAGAAGGAAATCGATGAACTGCGGGGAACCCGGGATGGCCGCGTCGCCCAGCCACAACACTCCTGCAACGTCTTCAACCACACTTCTTCACTCTCACCATCAGCGTCGAAGATGAAAGTGTCGATCTCCTCGAGGATATCCTTGAAGGCGGCGGAAGTGAGGGCGCGAGTCTTCTTCGGGGGAAGGGTGTCCTTGAGGACGGTGGCGGAGCACATGTCGCACTTGGTGAGAGGAGACTGAGATTCGATGAGCTTCATCTAGGAGCGAGCACTGTGCGGGAAGGAGACGACGACTGCCCCGCGGGGCTCTCTTTTATACCGATGGACGCTTTCGAAAACACAGAGTACGAATGATGACAGGGGGAGGGGGGAGGGGAGACGGTCGAAAAACGAGAGGGGAAACGAGGCCGAACGGGGGGCTTCCCCCAGCCAAGACGCCAAGCGTTCAATGCTCAGTGCCAAAGCTCAGATCGCGTCTGGACCTCCGAGGATGAGGAAGATGCCGAGCCTTCGCTGTGACCTGCCGCGGTCGCGCGAGTCCTCCTGCCGAGATCCGAAGGAGACATCGCGACGACCACGGCCGGTGGACAGGCTTTGCGAGATTCACCAGAAATACGAATAGGGAGGACACATGAGCATCACGTGAATGCGCGCCTTGCAGCATCGAGCACTTACAGGACAAATTTAGAACGCGCGGGCGGGGGATCGGACTCGAAGGAGCAGACAAGGTTCGAAGCGACCAACGCCGATCGCCGACGAGTCAACAACTGAGGCGGGAGATGACCCAGTAGGCTTGCCAGGTCAAGACCAGGTCATTCACACTACAAAAGTCATCCCGTCCCGGTATGCTACCCAGATCAAGTGCTAACCAGGAGATAGTGGCTGGGAATTCAAAACATCTGTAGTCAGAGTGTGACTGTGTTGAGGGAGCATCAATAGGAGGGAATAAATTGAGATGAATTCATACCGTCTTGGCAGAAGGGTCGGCCTTTCTCCAAGGTCTCCTCGGCGGTTGTGGTTCGCGTTGAGGTTCGGCGAGAGGTTTGAGAGCACCAGCAAAGAAGTTTCCGAAGAAGCAACGACGGCTGATGGGGCTGCAAAAGGAGCACTCTTTGAGGACATTCTCTGGTGCTTGTTGATTCTGAAGAAGAGATCTTGCATCCTGGCACATGAAGAACGCGTGAGTCTCTCAAACGTGTTGTGGGGGGTTGTCTATTTTGGGCGCCGTCTTTTCCCTTTCTGGCCCGTCCGGCGACGTTTTAGTCTCAGTCCGCGCCCGTTACAAAGATCTCCTCGTTTACAACGGAGCAGCTGACTTCCCTCTTTCCCCTCTTCCTCCCTCTTCTCTTCCCTCACAGGACCTTCATTGACTCTTCAGAAGACTCTTGTACCTGGTGCTTGGTAGGCGAAGTTGGATGCACAGAATGACTTCTTTGGTTAGCATTCTTCTGCAATCTACTTGCTCCTTGTTCTTTCTCTCGACTAGGACAAAGACTATTTGAAGGACGCGTCACGTGTCTGACCAACAAGACTCGCGGCAGAAAGTATAAAGTACGGAGAAGGAAGAGTAAACGCGCGCACTGTGACGATTCGCAGAACTGGAAGGAAAAGTGAACTCGAGTGGCACCTTGATGAGCCGTGAAAAAAAATGTCGCCTTTATTTGCATGTTTGAGAGCATTGGAGAAGAGTTGGACCACGAGGGAGAGGAAAGCGAAAGGAGGACGGGCTGGGTGCAGCATGTGCTCGGCCGACGCTTCCAGAGGGCTTATCTTTCCAGTCTCCGAGAAATTTTAGTCCTTTGATCTTGTCCTTATGGCAGAGACGTCACATTTTACAAAGAGGTCGAAGTGCGCCGGCGGCTGGAGAAGGAAAGAAGTCGGACGACGGCGCCAGTCGAGCATCGAGCAAGTTCTCAGCCATTTGTGCATTCCAAGCAGAGTGCAACATTTTCTGGACACACATGACGAGAAGGAAAAGGTCAACGAGCAAAAGGGAGCGAAAAGGAGAAGATCCGAAAAGAGCAGAGAGCTCGAGGGCGGGTTCCGAAGAGAAGGAAGCAACAGGATTCATAAAGGAAAGGGAGGAAACTGGTCGGCCGAGAGCAAGAACGCTGTTGGCAGACGGACGAAGCGACAACGCACTCGAGAGTGCAGCTGTTTGCTGGAGACGCAGTGAACACGGAACACGTGCGCCTTCCCGGAGAGCCGTTGGAAGAATTCTAAGGGTGAAAGGTTGAAGGAGTGGCGAGAGAGAAGAGGCACGTGGGTGCCGAGTTCAAAGCGTGGAAGAGCAAGTGGTCAGTGAGAGAGAGGAAGGAGGGAAGCGAGCGGGACGCCGCTCTCTCCTGCAATGAAAGGGACGGGAGCACTCAAAAAGCGCCGTTGTTCCCGTGCAGCCTCGTTGCCCTATCGGTGTAGACGTCAGCCCGCTGGCAGTTGCACGTGAGTCGCCGAGGGAGGCGAGTGGCGGTCCACGCAACTCGGCCCACCACACGTCTCACACATCAGTGACTGTCTTGTTCAACGAGCATCGAGCATCTTCCTTGAGGGAGGCAATTTTTGAATTCTGTGCCGATTATCTTCCGTGTTTCGTTGTAGTTCTCTCTTCTTGAGTCTCAAAAGCTGCACACACGAAACTACCCACATGAATAAGCTTTTTAAAAAACCGTCTTCATGGAGATTCTTCTCGACCCTACTAGGAACTACCATAAGTTTTGAAACCAGCCAGTATCTGCCTGGCAGCGTATGCCGTCCTAGTGCTGTCGTAGCACACGTAACAATGTAGACGTCTATCCTTTCATAAAACAGCCAATATTCAACGTAAAAGAATGGAATGCACTCGCGAAAGCCTTTTGCAGAGTTTTGCTGAGTCGACATTTCAAAATGCGCGCGCTTTCGCGCGGCGCAGTCGCGCGGTCTCAAGGCGAATTTGTTGAGATGATATTCGCCTTTCGCTTGTAGAGGCATTTTGTTCAAGGTTCCTGTTTTAACGTTGGTTTTGATTGTGCTGGGCTGTTTGTGTGTGATCACGCTGATTTCTCTCTAAAATTTCGGTTTTTGAGGGAGCATATGTGCGCATAACCTCATCAGTGTTCTAACCAGAAGCATCATGGACGGGTGTTCATCGGAGGTCGTCATGCTCGATCTTGACGACACGCCTAAGGAGTCCACCATGGACTCTAATGACGTCGAGTTCAAACAGGTTCGTCTTCGCTTTCTTCGCATTGATTGTACTCGTTGCTGCTACTACATGTCACTGACTCGTTGCTATTCAGATCTCACCACAGCCTCCGAGGCGGCTCTTCTCCGGTCAAGGCTTTCTCCCACATAGCCCTTCCTCTGGCTCGCTGCATCTTCCGAACTCCGGTTCCTCTTCTCCCTTGTCTAATTTGGGACCCGACGCTGATCGAATGGTATTTTTCCTCTTTGTTACAGCGAGCAAATTTGTGTGGTATGGACTTGTTTTCAGTGCAAGCGAAAGTCTTCCATCAGTGCGGCGCCAAACTCGGGAAAGCGACCTGCTCGAAAAAGGTTTTCATTTAATTATTGTTTCTTATATTTTTTTTCGTTAAGCACACAAAGTGTCGAAAAGCTCTCGCTGGAAGACGTGTTCGATTCGGATACAGATTTGTGCCCGTTGAAGTGGGTGTGCGCATTCCTCAGAATGCCCGGAGCGGACCAAGAAAGAGCTCTCTGTGAACTCGTCGAAAGATGCTCCTTGCCTCAAGTGCGCCTGCTGCAGCATCATATTACGCCTTTCTTCCAAAAAGACTTCCTCAGTTGTTTGCCCCCGGAGGTCTGTCGACTGTTTTACACGATGCAGTATCGTTTTGCAGATCGCTTTGTTTATCGTCTCACTACTTGGTCCCCGTGACATGGCGATGGCAGCACGGACATGTCAGCACTGGAGAACACTTTGTGAAGAAGAAGCCTTGTGGAAAGAGTCATGTCTGGAAGCAGGAATTACAGAAGAAGACGTTCCCAGGTTGGTGATGCCGTTTTGATCATATTTCGTTAGTGTGCGAATCGAAGGAGAGTGGAAAAAGCCGGCCAACGGACATGGCATCACAATCTTCGATCACATGACCGCTGACGAATCATTCGTTGCAAGAAGAGAGAAGGAACGTGTGCACGGCACGTAAGTGTTTTGGCGGCGGCACCTCCAACCCAAATAAATACTCCAGGTGCTTCAAGCGATGCGAATGGAAGGCTCGCTACTTGCGCCATTGTCGGATTGTATCGAACTGGAAGTGTCGACCAATCGCAGCATCCTGCATCCTTCGTGGGCATGAGGATCACGTTATTACGTGTCTTCAGGTAAACGTTTCAAATTGTCCTAAGGCTTATCTTTTGTTTTAGATTCGGGGTGACGTTCTAGTGACGGGTAGTGACGATAATACGTTGAAAGTCTGGTCTATTAGCACTGCGTCGGTTGGTACATTTAGTATTCATTCAAACTTTTGCTTATAGCTTCGATTCACACTGACTGGGCACGTCGGTGGTGTCTGGTCGTCGCAACTTAGCGACGATGGCAAATATATTGTCAGCGGCTCGACTGACCGAACAGTCCGCGTTTGGAGCGCCGAAGATGGAAGCCAACTTCATATTCTTCAGGGACACACAAGTACTGTCCGATGTATGGCGCTTCATGGGAAAACGTGAGTATTGTGTCTCTTTTTACATGTTCATGGATTTCAGTTTGGTGTCGGGATCACGCGATATGAGTCTGCGAGTGTGGGACATCGAGTCGGGCGAGTGCCTGCGAGTTCTTCTTGGGCACGTGGCAGCCGTTCGATGCGTGCAGTTTGACGGAAAGCGTGTCGTCTCAGGAGCCTACGACTTTACTGTCAAGGTCTCACAACATGTTCCTCTCTCACGATGGTTTAGGTTTGGCTCGTGGAGACGGGTGAATGCATTCATTCTCTCACGGGTCACAGCAACCGCGTTTATTCACTCTTGCTTGACAGTGAACGGTCGCTGGTGGTCAGTGGAAGTTTGGACACGACAATCCGAGTGTGGGACATCGAGCGGGGAGTCTGCACAGCCACTCTCGTCGGTCATCAGTCACTCACATCGGGCATGCAACTTCGAGGAGACATCCTCGTTTCGGGCAACGCCGATTCCACTGTTCGCATATGGGACATCAGTGACGGCGGGCAATGCCTCCACCAACTCACCGGACCTCAAGGACATCGTTCAGCAGTTACGTCGCTTCAGTTTCTCTCTTCGAATCTTGTTGCGACAAGCAGTGACGATGGCTGTGTCAAGCTATGGGATGTGACGACTGGTTTGTTACATCTGCCTACATAAAATTGTTTAAGGCAACTTCGTCCGTGACCTCGTCCGTCTTCAGTCCGGCGGTTCGGGAGGATGCATCTGGCGACTTAAAGCCACGGATACGCTCCTTGCCTGTGCTGTTGGATCCCGCAATGGAACAGAGGACACGAAACTTATTCTGGTTGATTTTGATGCCGCCTTTCCCTAAATTCCCATGTGATATTTTTGTCAAACTAATTGTGAATAATTTGCTGAATTCTTAAAGCTAATTGAAAAGGGTAACAATGCATCAGCTTTCATTGATTTCTATGCTTCTCACTATTCCCATCATGACGTGTATTTTCTTTTTCTTTCCCTTCCTTCTGCGATTGACACTTCTAATTGTATAGGACATGAATGTCTTTCGCTTCTCCAAGCCTCTCGCTCCTCCAAGTCTTCCGAAAGCCAATCTGGTGATTTTGTATGCTGTGAAAGAAAGAAATAACTTGTCGGACCCGTGTGGGATATTTGTTCTTGAAGGTTGTTGAAGCCACGACAATTTTGTCGTCTTGGAGGGAGCGCCTCGAAGGTGGACGGGACTTGAAGAGGACCTGAATAAGAAGGAAGAAGGTGTGAGGAGAAACGGGATTGCAGTGTTCTGGCGGGGGCGATGGGAAGCCTGCCTTCCCTCTTGCGGCGGCGCTCGTCCGTCTTTCTTGTCGCCACCTCAATCGCCTTTTTCTTCGCCAACGTCCTCCTCATCTCACATCACATATCGGACTCTCATCACAACGTCGAACAAGCTGTCGAGGTTAGTGTCGAACATTTTGCATATTTCATCTTTAGAAGTCGGATCTTGTTGGACATGTATGTAACTTAAACGAAGCTCTGGTCAAAAGCGCCTTGTCGCGAGCGAAAACATCTGAGTGTCGCCAGAAGATTGAGGATGCCGCATGTCGTCTTCAGAATGGGACGTTGTACCCTAAGTTTCCACAGGCTACTTGTGCGAATTATGGTAAGACCGTTACTTGTTTCACGATTCGTATTCAGATGAAACCTTGGTGAATGTTGAGGTTGGGTGTTTCTTTGATGCTATCAAGAATCGACTTCTCAAGGGTCACGAATACAAGTTTCCCGATGTTGCGACCCCTGAGATGTGTCGTTTGGCATGTCAACGTGCTGGCTTCATCTATTACGGTATGCACATTTTTAGCAGAATCCTATTACCTTCGTCGCGAGATGATAACATTCTTGTTTAGGTGTGGAGTTCGGTCACGAATGCTTCTGCGACAACGAATTATCTGGGAACGCGACGACTGTGGCCGCTGAAAGATGTGCGAAGTACCCGTGCCCAGGAGATTCTAAGCTGACCTGCGGTGGATATCAAGCAGTTCATGTTTTCAGGACTGGCATCAAAGGTTCCCCTTCCATTCATAGTGTGCAAAGTTTATCTTTCTTAGAGAAAGTGGATGTCAGGAAGTCGTCCTACGTTTCCATAAATGAGACAGCGGGTGGAGAGCCAGTTCGCATCCTTTTCCTGCTACAGTTCAATGGTCGAAACATTCGTCAGGTTTGCAGGGTTGGCTATTATATTATTCTCTCTTTCAGGTGACACGACTGCTCAAGGCGATCTATTCACCCCAACATCTCTATTATATTCATGTTGATAGCCGTCAAACCTATATGCATCATGGTTTGAAACGCGAGAGGATTTCTTAACTTCCGTTTAGAAATGAAGCAACTTGTTACAAAGTTGTCATCAATGGGTATCCAAAACGTCTGGATGGCAAAGAATCGTTGGGCTTCAATCTGGGGAGGAGCATCCTTGCTTCATATGGTTAACCTTGCTCTTCGTCATTACGTTGTCAGGTACTGGATGCTATACGCTCAACTACTCATGAGAAATGGGATTTCTTTCTAAATCTCAGTGAGAGCGACTTTCCCATTTTGACGATGGAAGAGCTGGAGGCTCAACTTCAAACGTGGGTGTTGTTTTCACTCTCACGTTAGCTCTTCTAGGAACCGCGGAACGAGTTTTGTCGCCAGTCACGGTCACAATACAGCTCGTTTTATCGAGAAACAAGGATTCGAGTACGCCTTTCTCGAATGCGAATCCCATATGTGGCGCGTCGGCAAAAGGTGATCCCGCTTAGTTTCTCAGTTTCTTGTTTCAGGAAAGACTTCGGTTTTGGTCTTCGATTGGATGGAGGATCTGATTGGATTGTTATCACGAGAGAATTTGCCGAATTCGCAATCTCGAGCTCAGCACTTCCTTCAGCGCTTCGACAAGCATTCGAATCCGTAATTCTGCCCGTTGAGAGCTTCTTTCATACGGTTTGTCCTATCGGCTTTTTCTTAACTTTTCAGTTGGCGAAAAACTCGGAGTTCTGCGACAAGGTCACTTACGGAAATCTACGACTGACGAACTGGAACCGCAAGCAGGGATGTCGTTGCGCGTCTCTCAAGAAGGTTCGTGTTTTCTTGTTTGATGTCATTGTCCCAGGTCGTAGACTGGTGTGGCTGCTCGCCGCTCGTCTATCGCCAATCCACCGCGAGCAGATTTGCTCTCGATGTAGGTCGACTTTGAATGCATGATGAATGTGGAATTGTTACAGAAGGCGAAGTCTAAAGCCGCTTATTTCTCGCGCAAATTCGAGAGTCTCGTCGACGTGACCCCAATCCAGATGGCCGAGGAACAAGCTCTTCGAGATCGACCACAAGTGCTGAGTACTGGACACAAATCTTTCCAGTCAGTGCACGTCAGCTTCTTCAAGGCCGAAGTCGACGAGTATTGTAAGCACACTCACTCCAGTTCTATACTCGATCTCTCAGCCGAGCCACTCTCGCGTCTCGCCGCGTCCCTTTTCACCTTGCACGACGCCTCACGCGTCGCGGCGTTCTCTCGACTGCGTGCCGTCGAAGTGTTCAAGGCTAGGAGAAACGCGCCACTACAGCTCGTTCTCGAAGTGGACACTCAGGACGCAAAGGTCATGGAACTTCTCGTCGAACGACGTACCCGAGGAGAAGTCTTTGACACTCCCGTCGTTGACGGATTTCAACTTCAATCGATTCACTTCGGAATGCAAATCGACCATAAAGAAGAAATCTTCCGTAATTATCCAGCCCTCTTGACGACGGTCTGTTTTCCTTCAACCACCAATTCCTCTCTAGACGGGCACGGCTGAAGTGCTTTTGTCGTGGACACGCGTGAGCTCGATGCGATCTTCGGTGTCGGTCAACAAGACGAGTCCCTCGGTGGACATCTCGTGGCGATCGCCGTCAGGCAGTCTCAACCACTCCACCCTCGCTCCTTACGACTCTTTCTACGGCTCGCAGTTCACTTCCTTCGATCTGTCTGCTCTCGAGTCGCCCGAATCGGGTGTCTGGTCTGTTCTCATTCACGATTCGTCGCAATCTCTCATTGCTAAAGCAGAATTTCCCGTATTTGACATAGTGAAAGAAGAAGAGTTTGATCGTCTTGTTAGTCAGTTTTGCAAAGTTGTGAATGTTTGTACAGTTGGGGAAAGCTGCGAGGAGGAAAAGTGGAGCAGCCACTTCCCCGATCCCAAGGCTCAGGTTCTCTCGGGTTATAATGCTTCACTTCGGTTCCTCACTTGAATCTTCACATAGGTTCTGTCGGTGCTGCCTTCTCTCCTTTCTTGCCTTCCACGTTCATAATGCTTCTTGCGAGTCATATCATTCAAACTACGAGGTTGCAGATTGCATTTTATATGTACTTCAGTTTGTTCACCTTGCCAATTCTCTCTTCCTAATTACTGTTTGTACAACGAGAAGTTTTATTACATAAATTATTATATGCTCAGTTCTCTGCGTTATATTCGGGTGAAGGTTACAACCTCGAAAGAGTCCTTTAGGGCTGGAGGTGGAGAAGTGAAACGTTTCATTTCATAACAGCTTTTAAAGAAGAATATAATGAAACAAGAACTACGCGACGTTGTACAGAAGCTACTTCGACTGGCATCGCACTTGGGCGATGTGGCGACGAGGCAAGAGGCGACGTTGGAGATCCGCCGTCTACTCGACGGCCTCGAAGCGACGACCCATTTCGGCTTCACGCGGCTCTCCTTTTCCTTTCCGAACAACAACCAGGTGAATGATTTCACTTTCTTATCATCAGGTTCTCTTCGCTTTCAGCCATCGTCCATCCTCTTCGCTAATGCTCATCGCGACCAGCTCCTAGAGGCGACAGTGATTTATTTCACTCGGCCGGGTGCACGCGTCCCCCTCCACGACCATCCTAACATGCATGGCTTCATCAAAGTCTTGAACGGCTCTCTCCAAGTCTGTATCACTTTCTTTCTTTTCATCTTCCTCTCAATCAGGTGTCTTCTTACACGCCGATCGGCCCTACTAACGCGCAGGGACTATTTCCGGTCGTAGACGAGGGACGCATTGTCCTTCGACCTTCCTCGTCCTCCGCATATTTGGAGCCCGTCAAAGGGAACATACACGAGGTACTTTCCTCCTCTTTTTCTATTTCTGTAGATTCTTGCTCTGGAGGCGGACACCTTTGTGTTCGACGTCCTAGTACCACCATACGCGAATAGTTGGTGCGACTACTTCGAGAGGATACAGACGAACGAAGGTCTCTTCATGAGGGCGACACTCCCGCCGTCGGATTACATCACACATTCATTTCGAATATAGGCATTTGCAGTTTTGCTTGAAAACTTCTTCATATTACGTGAGTGTCCGCACTCGGAGTGCCTTTTCGAGTTCGAAACGAGTCTTGACTTGAAATGTTGAAAGAGAAGAGAAGAGGGAAGTATTGAGAAGAAATGTTTATGAGGATTGGAGAGGAGACAAGGAAGATCCAGACACGAGTACACGAGTTGCTGCACAACAGAGCCAATGGAGAAGAGAGGGAAATGCGAGGAGCCGCGGACTCCCGTTCTTTCACAGAGAAAGCTGTACAGGGCTAGACCTACACACCTCAGAAGTCGGCCTTCGTAGTGCCGACTGGTAGGGGCAAGTCGAAGATGATGGGGTCATAGGCCGAGCGCAGCTTGTGGTCACAAATGGAGGCGTTGATGAAAGTGGTGGTGCCGTTGGTCGTCGCGCCGTGCATCTCGTGGATGTGGCCGAAGATGTGGTATCTGAGAGCTCTCCCTCTGCCTTCGAGACTCACTTCGGTCTGACCCGTTGCTCGACGGTGTTGAGGAGTTCGGCGCAGCCGGCGAGGACGCCGTCGCACTTGTTCCAGGCGTTGTAGTCGCCATGTCCTGCAGCGGCGTTCTCTTATCTCGCTAAAGCATTTACCGAGAGGAGGCGTGTGCGTGACGAGGATGTCGATCTTCGCCGGGATCTGGTTCCATTTGTGAAGAAGCGCCTGCCCTCGAGATCGATAGAAGGAGTAGCCGGGCATCGGATGCCACGGCGCCCCGTACAGGCGATAGCCAAACAACTAACAACTCCTTTCTTCCTTCCCTCAACTTACATTCACTTCCCGATCACAGAGGTAGATGCAGTCGGAGAGGAGTTCGTAGGCTTTGTTGATGCCGAGCATGTTGAGGCCGGCGAGTTGGCGGTCGTTCATTTCCTCGCCGTCCTCGAAGCCGAGTTCGTGATTGCCCGCCACCACCACTTTGTACTTGTGAGGCAGTTTGCCTGCAATCCAGCCGCGATCTTTCGAGTTTCTTGCCGTCTCGGCGAAGTGCCCCCATGCCCCTTCCCCTTCCTTGCCCTCGCCGTCTCCCTCGCTGCCACCCGTTTGGCCCATTCCGAGACGGTGGGAGATCAGGGACTGATAGGACGCGTCACCCCGCCACCAGCCACTTTCCTCCTCTTTCCTCTTCGAGGCGCACTCGATTCACCTCTTTTATGTGTTACACCTCTCCTCGGCCAGCTTCTTCACGCGATCGAGTCCAGATAAAGAGAGCACTCCCACCAAAGCTGCACAGAGAAGAAAAGAAAGAAGACGAGGCGCGTGACGTCGCCGTCGCCGCGAGTGCCCCCGCAACCAAGTGTTGCCACTTGCACGACGAGTGCAAATTGTCGAATTGTCGAGAAAGAACTGTCACTGGATCCCTCCTCCCCTCCATGTGACCGAGACGAAGAAAGAAGAAGGAAAGAAGACTGACCCATCTCGGCGTTGAACTTGATCACTTCTCCCACATCGCCGTAGTTAGTGAAATCTCCGGCGTGGATGAGGACGTCGCCGGGTGGAATGAGCTCGAGGACGTCGCCGAGTCTCTCGTGAGTGTCCGAGATGCACACAAAGCGAACTTTGTTCTCGTGCACCGGCGTGTCCAGTCTACTCCTCTCTCCACTCTCTTCCTCTCTCTTACCTGAGGGTTTTGGCGGGCTCGCAGATCCTCCCTTGTTTCACGTACCGCTTCCAACACTCGATGGGCTTCGCCGACAGCGGGTCCACGTGCACGATGTGGTCCGCCATCGGCCTCTTCCTCCTGCAACGAGGACGACATTCTCTCAGAGAGGTCTCAGACGCGATATTCATTCAGAGCGGGGGAACAGAGAACGCGGAGGGAGGCGACGACGGCAGTGGAGGGGCCGGGGATGAGCGACGGCCGTCGTGGCAGAGGACGGCGAGGAACGAGTTCCCGCCTCCCCTGACACAACATTTACCTTGGCCGTCGTCGATAACGAGTAGCCCGAGAGGACAGGCGGCCGTCATCACTCCTCGCCTCCTCTCCCTTCCCCTCAACCCCGAATAGAAGCAATGAAGAGAGAAGATGAGGAGGAAAAAACAGAAGGAAGGACTGAAGGAGCGACGAGGGGGCGCGGTCTCAAGGTTGGTCGCGGAGAGTGACCAGGAGGGGGTCCGGGACAGGCGAAAGTGGGGAGAGAGATCTCCTCGTCGGAGATCTCTCCTCTGTCGTCGTAAATGGCGGCCTTAGACCGGAGTGGCGGCTGGCAGCAAGGGCCGGGGGGGGGGGGGGGCTGGCAGAGGACGGCGGAGTGGACGCGCGTCTGCTCATCGTCGAGGGGCGACGAAGAAGGCGCGACAGCCGGTTTACGCGCGTTGAAGCCGCGAGGCGGCGATCACATCGATCCGCCGTCGCCCGCAATCGCCGCGTCTTCTTCGAGGTCGTCGAGGGAGGACGGAGGGGCCAGAACGGGGGAAGGACCTGGCTGCCACTCCACTCCCCCTCCCATCCTCTACCCCCTCCCCTCTTTCCCCTCCCCTCTCCCCCTCTCCACTTCCCACAACAACAACCATCACGCCACGAGTGGGCCGCGACAATTCCACGCAGCGAAGATCTCCATCGTCATGATGGACAGACCCGCGGAAGAGAGCGCCGACGACTCGCGCGTCGCCGCGCTCTGAAGGAATTCTGCCATTGAGACGAGGCGGGAGAGGCGGGCGACGCGAGAAGGAGGCGGAGGGGTGAGGAGAAGGAGGAGGCTGAAATCTCGCTGAGAGGAATAGAAGGCCGGCGTCGCCTCCTCGAGAGACGCCGAGAACAAGTTTCGCCTTGAAGATGACGAATTTCTTTTTCATCACACAAGTAAGTAGACAGTGAACAAGAAGAAGGGAACGGAAGGAAGAGACACCAGAGGGGCTGCATGTAAAAGGACAGGAAGGAGAGGGGCAGCCGGCTGCCTGCAAGGTCGCGGCATCGGGGACGGCGCTGGATGAGCTCCGATTTGCCGTCGCGCCACAAAGGATCCCATTGCAGGGCTTTGCGAGTCGCCGCCTTCGCCCCCTCGGACGCCGTCCCCTTACGCAACGAGGAGGGAGGCCGTGACGGAGAAGGCCGACGGGGAGCCGCCGGGAACTGGCTGACGCCGACAAGCGAAAGCCTGGGAAGACGTGTCCTCCGAGGCCCGAAGTGGGCCATCTGCCCGAGGATCTCGGAGAGAGGACATTCAAGGAAACGAGGCTCAGGCGACGTCCAACGAGGGCAGCGACTTCTGCGAGTCGAGCAGCGACGGACGACTCGCACTCCTCGCGGCGAGAGGTTCACGGCGAGTCACGACCCGTGAAGAGCCCACACTCATGACATCGCAGCTGAGACCGCGACTGCTCTCCTTGAGGTGTCTGCAAGCGCGTCTCCGCCCCCCGTTCCACGCACTTCTCCTTCCTCTGCGGGATGCCGAACGCCGTCACGACGGGCATCGAGGCGCGTCGAGTGTTGGAGGCCTTCGTCGGCGGCTTCCTCTTGTACATTCCTGTGTCTGTCTCTCGAGAGAGCTTTCTCCCAACCATGTTGCAACTGGGAGCTGAAGCGTCTGCCGGGAGTGTCGTGGTGGAGGGAGAAGTGCTGGTTCTCGGTGATGTCTGTCGATGCATCGCCCGCGTCGCCCGCCACGAGACAGAGGCACGAGGACTTTTCCGGACCTGCACCGTCTCGTGAGGAGAGAGAGGACGCGAACCCGAGACGAAGAGGGTGGCAGAGGCGACGGCAACCGCGAGCAACGACGAGGCCACTAGTAAGACGCCGACGGCGAGAGAGAACTGAGACCTCCTCGCCTCCTCTTGTCCTGTCAGCCTCACTCACCCTCTCTTGACTCCTCAACCAGAAGACGACGAGGAAGAGCGAGGCCACCGAGAGGGCCGTCCACAAGGCGCCGAGACTCGTTTCCAACGCCTCGTGCGCCCGCTGCTTCCTCTGACGACGTCGGGACACCTCGAAGGAGAGCGACAGACGAAGACTCGCTTCCGAGGAGACGAACAGGGCCAGCAACACTCCCACACTCTGCTCCTCGGGGGAGGCTCGAGTCCAGATCTGAGAGTGAATGAAGGGGAGAGAAGGGAAACCAAGAAGGAAAGCGAGGAGACGAGCACGTCGCTGTGGATAGCAACGAGGAGACAAGAGAGGACACAGCTTCGTGTCGAGAGAATGGCTGCCGCGACGAGGACGGCCGAGGAGAAGCCGGCAACTCGACCGAGAGACCAGGGATCGGCGAGACTCTGCAAGGTCTCCTCTTTCTCCCGCCTCACTCACATGTTGCTCTTCTTGATTGAGGGGGTGTCTTCGCTGAATGGAGTCGAACTGGTAGCCGAGGAAGAGTCTGAGAAGAGGACTCTCGAGGGGAGAGGGAGACACTTACAGAGTGAGCATGAATTGAATGCCAAGGGCGATGAGAGCGGGAACTCGCAGACCGGCGAGGCCCTTGCGCGTCGCCCTCAACAGCCAGTGGAGGGCGCGCGTCGTCGTCGTCAGAAGACGCGCCGAGATCGTCTTCACACACTCCGATCGACCGCCGCCTTCATACGAAGATTTACATCGACACAGCTGAAAGACTCTCTTTCTATTCCGACGATGAAGATCCTCCGTTCTTTTCACTAAAAAGAAGATTTCTGCCTTTTAGTGCTTCTTGTAGGGCTTCCCTGTTGAAGAAGAGTCCCTTCTCTCATCGAAGACTGCTTGCTTCTCCCAACTCGCGTACCAAATTGTGTTGTCGACGAAGGACGAGGACAGCGGGAGTCCATCCGAGGGAGAGGATGCTCGAGAGGAGAAGACAGAGCGAGGAGAGACCGCAGACGAGCATCGCCCTTCGCTGGCCACTCGTCACTCCGGACTGTCAACCTTCTTAAGGAGTCAAGAGAGAGTTGAACCAGAAGAAGATGAATGCCGAGGAGAGAAGGCGGCAAGGCGATCCTCGATGACGTGCGAAGGGTCGACTCCACGAGACGCAGCAGGGGCGCCTCTGACGGACCTCGACTAAAAGAAGGAGAATAGGGACGGGAAGAGAGTCTCACCGAGACTTCTGCCACTTCTTTCTGATGACGAGAATGTTTGTGGTCGAGGAAATGAGGAGCGGCACGAAGATGAACAACTCGATGGAAGAGGGAGCTTCTTCGGTGAGAGAATGGATGAAGAGAAAGAAGGGAAGCACAAGACAGAGAGTCTGGACAAGAACGAGTAGAAGGAGAACTGGCAGGAAGATGCTCGTCGTGAAGATTCCGAGACAGAGGCAGACTGCCAGAAGGACGAAGAGGGCTGTGGCGAGTTGAGTGGTGGGATCTCCCTGCAAATGGGAGGATAAATGTCTGCGGAAGACATTAATGAAGACATCTGAGAGACGACGCCTCATCCTCTCTACTTCCTCACGGAAACTCGTAAAACTCACGTGGTGTTGGAGTCGAAGTCGCGGCTCCCAGAAGACGGCAGCCACGGAGACGAGCAGACTCAGAAGTGATGCTAGGGGAGACGACAGCGCGAAGAGCCATGGACGTTGCACGAGAAGAGACGTGATCCTGTGGAGACTCGAGTTGGAAGGGAGAAAAGAGGAAGAAGGAAGGGGACTCACTTCTTGAGAAGCATCCTCGCCCCACCTGGCCTTCGTGCGTTTCCGAGTTGGGAAGAGTGTCGGCGGAGAGAGAAATCGCCTCATCTTGGAGCGCCGCCCTGAGAGGAGAGGGAGAGGGAGAGACGTCTAATCGCTTATGGATGTCGCCACGAAGGCGGATTATTCCGAGGCGACGTCTGAGAATAACCGAGGCTCAATTTGCAGTCAACATTCTTCATCCACTAACTCCTCTTCTTCTTCTTTCTTTTATAACTTGGACGTGCACAATATTCTTTTCAAACAAGAAGAGAGAGTAGAAGAAGACTTCATCCAAGACGTCTCACTTCGGTCTCGTAGTCGAGGGAAGGCGGCGACGGCTTCGACACGCCTTTGCCCTTCCCTTTTGGAACTTCGACTGCAAACAAGGAGTGAAGGGGAAGAGAGCCGGTGGCCACACCTTCGGGTTCCTCGACGGGGAGCACCTCTTCCTCCTTCGGCGCCTTTCCGGTCGACTGAGAGGGCTTCGACCAGGACGAGTCCTCGATCACCTCCGTCCGCTGAGAACTCGGCGGCGCTTCCGTTGGTTCCTCTAGAGGAGATGGAGGAGGGGGAGGGTGCGCCTCGTAAGAAGGAAGTGCTGGACGAGAGTATGAAGGAGACGAGATTCTTGTTCTTTCTAAGACAACTCTGTGAATGGAAATATAAGAAACGAGAGAAATCCTGGGTGAAGACAGCTTGAATGGGCTGAGGATTCCAAGCGGAGTAGGCGGGCGCGTAGCCACTCACCACGTTCCTCTGAGAGAGACTTCAGGAGATAAGAGAAGTCTCACAGAATAAGGGTTGAGGATGTGAGACGACGGGGCATTGCCCAATGAAGAAGGAGCATTCCACGGAGACTGCTGACTCTGCGAAGAATGGAAAGGAGAAGGAAGTCTTACGCCTTGGAAAGAAGAAGCAATGGGAACTCCCCTGGAGTAGGCGGGGAAGTACTGCGTAGAGCAGGCAACTACACACAGGGAGAGGAGGACAAAGACTTTCATGGGCAGAGGAAGACGACGGCTGGCAGCAAGAGAAGCGATGTCTCGTGGAAGGAGGGGCTGTTGTGGGAGAAGAAACCTGAAAGGGGAAGAGTTGTGGCCTTCTTTGTTGTGGTGAAAGTGACAATGGAAGGAGTAACTCGTCCATTGCCCTTCTCTCTTCCAATCTTCTCTGGCTGTCCGTGGAGGAGACGCCGTCGGCGAGAAGCGAGGCCCCTCTTGCTCCCTGTCTCTCTCGTTCTTCGCCCTCGTGTTCTTCGAGGAGGAGAAGAAGAAGCAGAAGAAGAAGTATGTCGAAGGAGACGAGGGAAGAGGAGGAGGAGGCGTCCTTCCCGAGACCTCGTCCCCCCGCCTTCTCCGGAAAGCCGCGAGTCCTGGCCGGCGAGCGCGCACTTGAGCCTTTGTCTCAGTGGGACAAAGACTGAAAAACGTCTGGGTCCTAATAGAGTGAGGACCCGCCCTGAGGATCGAGGCCCGAGGTATAAAGAGGAGGAGGGGCGGCGAGGGGCGACGAAGCAATGCGCCGCTCGCTCGCCCTCCTCCTTCTGCTGGTCAGTTCTCCTCCTTAATCTTCTCTGCAAACAAATCCCTCGAGGACTTTTGGAAAACGGATGAATCTTCAGGTGGCAGTCGAGGCCGCACGTCCTCGACCCCGACCCACGACGAGGCCCTCCCATCCCCCTGCACATCGCTTTAGAGGCACCACTCAGTCCCTTGCCATCAACAGCGACGGCACCATCGACATCTGCAGCTATTATCAGGCATTCCTCCCTCGCTTCTTCTTAATTCTTTGAAGGCCTTGGGCAAGTTGGATGACCATCCCGAATGCCAGCGAGGCGCCACTGGTCCCGCTCCTCCCCTTCCCGAAGTCAGAATGCCCATCATCTCTCGACTCGGTGTCTGTTCCACGTGAGTGATGAAGGAAGAGAGAAGAAGTTGGCAGGAACGCGGCCCTCGTCCAATGCACAGCCGACTCTTCGGTCTGTCCTCAGAGTGGCCAAGTGTGCACGCAAAGCGACGGTCATCGTTGCTGCCAGCTAGTGACAGCCGGTGAGTCGCTCCTTCTTCGTCCCTTCAAGGAGAGGGGCTAGTGTCCGGTTGAGGGACGACTCTTCTCCGGGGAGTCCTTTTCGGGAGGACCGGCTTGCTCTGCTCAAAGGGCTCAACGCCGACCGCGCCTTATTTGCAACGCCTTCTGACACACAGATCACGTCAGCAAATATTTGTGGACGCGCACTTGGAGCCTCTTCGGAGGCACCGCCCGGGGCTTCTGTGGAAGGCGGGCTCCTCTCGGAAATGAAGCGAGGCGATTGGTCCTTCGAAGGGAGGCTTTGTCCCGTCGCCCTCCTTCGATGAGCCCTCACCCAAAACAGTCCTCGTCTCGCTCACCTTCAAAGCTGAGAGGAGAAAGAAGGTGTTTGCTCGAGAGAAGAGCTTCTCCCTGCAGGCATCCCTGTAAGCGACATCAACGCGAAGGCTGGCAGTTGTCCTCAGCCCCTCGGCATCTCCGTCCTCCAGGACACCACCGTCGGCTGCTGGCTCGACTCGAATTGTCCAGGTAGAAGTCTCCCTCCCCTCACTCCCTCCCTTCTCAGGCATCCAGAAGTGTTGCGTGGAGCCGAATGCCGTGACGAATTCCGCGACGCGAATCTGCCGAGATCCAGTGGGCATCTCGAGTGAGTGCTCGTTTCTCTTTTGTCCTTCCCTTTTCGTCTTCTCGTCTTAGTGGAGGGAGAGGGAGGAGGGACCAGTCTCTTCTGCCTCAGACCGCAGGTCGAGAGGCGCCTCTTGACAGCGAGGAACCAGCTCAGCTCCTCGTCCTTCAGGCACCTCTCTCTGCAACCTTCCGCTCGCCGTCGGCTCTTGCACTGCCCCCTCTACTCGCTACTACTATGACTCCTCCACTGGCCAGTGCAACTCCTTCATGTACTCGGGATGCGGCGGCAACGCGAACAACTTCCAGTCCCTCTCCAGTTGCCAATCCACTTGCGGAGCTACAGGTGAGTGAGAAGAGAAGAAGAAGAAGCTTCCCTCGCAGGCATCACGGGGACTCCTTCGTGTCCAGCAGACGCGAATGCGGGTCTCAACTGTCTCTTCGCCCACGCCGATGCTTGCAATTCGGATTCGGACTGTCTGGGAAGGGAGAACACGGTGCAGCCCTCGTGCTGTCTCACCACTTGCGGCTACAAGATCTGCTATCAATACTAGAAGAGCACTCGACGCTCCTCTCTCGGGAGCCTCGCTGGCCATTGCCAGCCCCTTCTCCTCCTCGATACGGATGCCTCTTCTCCTTTCTCTCTTCTCCTCCTCCTCAGCCTTCCCACACAGACTTCTATTTATTGAGAATTGTCGCTAAGTTAATAAGTTGTCGAAGAAGTTCAAAGAGAGCGCCCGGGAGTCCCGATGACGCGCCAATAAAGGCTCGCGCTGCTTGCGCGAGATGCCCCTCGCTCCGACACAATGAAGGGGCTGAGGAGGGAGTGACGTCCTGCGACTGTCAAGAACGCCAAAGAGAGCTTCGTGCGTCGGGAGGTCTTTGATGAACTCCTCTTCTTCGTCCATGATGGAATGTCTTTGGAGAAGGATGACGCAGCTGGAGTTTCCAGAACTTTAATCACAAAAAGAAGAGCATTCTCGAGAAGCCACGTTTAGACAAGTTCTTTTGTTTGGAGAGATCGAAGTCCCAAAAGAGGAGAGAGGGACATTGGCTACAAGTCTCTTCGTGGAGGCGGCGTGAGGAGATGAGAGGAGGAGCCGTTGAGCGAGGGCGGCATGGCCACGGGACGAAGAGCCGATTCGAGATGAACGCGGAGTCGCGTCGTCTCGCACTCGCAGTCCTCCGTCCTCTCGTTCATCGCTCGCAAGCCGTGGGGACAACGGTAGTAAGCCTGAGATTAGGAGGGAGAAGGGAGAAGACTCACTTGGAGATCCTCGGAGAACTCGATCTCACATCCCTTGTCCTGCATGCATCTCTCACAGCCAACGAGCTTCCTGGAAGAAGTTGAAGAAGGAAAAGAGAGCTTTGCCTGCAGGGGTTGGCGTGTACACGGACTTTTCCTTGTTCTTTGACTCGTCCACAGCGAGGACACTTGTCCAAGTCGACACAGAAGTGATCCATCTTGTGGATGGTCTCGAAGACGCGTGCCGCCTGCGCCCTCCTTCCTCTCTTCTTCGACCCTCTCCTCACCTTGTCGAAGCACGCGCGCAGTTTCGCCGCCAAGACGTCGGCAAAAAGGCGCTCGGAGAGCATCTGTCGGTGTTCCTCAAGACTCGCGAGGGGAAGACGTGCGACGACGGGCAGACAAGCTGAGACGACGCGCTGCTCGAAGCGATGCTTGAGGGCCCAATTCAACCAGCAGAGTGCCACAATGGGAGCCCGTGTGGTGACCTGCTCTCTCTCTCTCTTCCCTCTTCTTCCTCTCACCTGTTCAAGGATAAAATGAGCACAGCGAAGTTCGAGTCCCTTGGCGAGGAACCTCTTGGAGAGTCGCATGCAGGTCTCGAGGGTGTCATCTGAAGGGCGAAGCTCACTCGCATGCCTCGAGAGAAAAGCAACAGGCGCGTCCATCATCAAGAGAGAGGCTTCCGGGTCGCCCACCTGTGATGTCTCTGAGGGCGGGACACGGCACGGCGCTCTCCAGGAACCATTTGAACTGAGTGACGGCGTTCGGACAGGCGAGCCCCGACACCGACACGGCGATGTCGTGGCTGCCCGTCAAGCGATGAGAGCCAAACAATTGACGGAAGTATTCGGAGGCGTGAGAGAGTTGCTGCTTGCACACCAGGAAGCGGGCTGACTGAGAACGCGTCTCCCAAGAGGAGTGGACAGACCTGGACGACGATGGAGCCACTGCAACCCTCGAGTTGACACTGTGACTGCAGATAATCAAAGGTCTGCGTCGGCTTCTTCTGTGGCGACTTCGATCGATTCGGTTTCTCTGGCGATTTCATCTAAGACATTCTCCTTTCAGGCAAACGAACATTCTTGCGGGGAGAGTAGGAACGCGATCTGTGAGGGAGGGAGTCCTCATGGCCGTCGCTTGGTGGCCGCCAGTCTGCCCCTTCCGCCTCTTCAAAGAGACGAGGCTCGGCGGGGAAGTTGGAGTTGACGTCAGGCGACTTTTGAAGGAAGAAGGGCGAGGCGGGCTGCTCCTCCTTCTCCGAGTTCCATGTTCGAATCTGTCCCATCGAGTCCTTGACAAAGACTTCTTCAAAGAGAAGGGATACATCGTTGGATTCAGATCTGTGATGGGAGAGGCGGGAGGAGTTGCGCGAGTGGCGCGAGACGGGCGACGGCGGCAGCGGCAGCTGGAAGACGCGTCCCGAGGCGTGAGGAAAGTCGCTGCCCTCAAACGCGAGTCTCATTCTTCACCGCAGCTGTGGCCGTCGAGCGAGAAAACAAGTGGGCCACCACTCACCATCCCTCGCGGTCTCTCGTCGCCCCGAGAATGCCGACTTCGACGAGCGGACGACGGAGAGATCGGCGAGTGCGCATACTCGGCGTTGAACTTCTCGTAGTAACTGGAGACTGAGCAGGAGGAGAGGACTCACCGCGGCTGCTGCCAGTGCTCGAAGTCGCGGTTAACGGCTTTATGCGGGGACTTGGAACGCGACTGACCGCGTTCGACGATCTTCTTGAGGAAGTTGGCCATGACTTTAGAACGAAGGGGAAAAAGAGGGCTAAGCGCGCATGCTGCCGCGAGGGCCGAGTGTAAAGCTCGAATAACTGGCAGCTAAGAGGGGCCGCCACCGGGCGTCTGCTTATTTCCAATTGCCCCGAGAGGTGGGAGGCGCCTCCACCACAGACATCCTCCTGATTTATTGGCCACTAGGCCGTCACAACCGAATCCTTCGAGTTGTTCCTTCACAATCAAATAAATTCTCTAGATCTCTATCAAAGTGACTAGTCAACTCAACTGTACAACTAGCTAGTTCGAGATGAATGCAATGGGAGTGAGCAAGGGAGGGCGAGAGGCAGAAGAGACCCGTGTCCGAGATCATAAACCGCGAATGAAGTGCTTCACGTTCTCGTAGGTGAGGAAGGTGACGATGGCCGACGGCAGCTGTCTGATGTTCGCCATGAAGAGACCTTTGTAAAGACCGAGCACGCCCTCTCCTCGTATCGTCGTCAACATTGTTTCTACCACACTTCGCTTCGCCACATGATGATCCTACAAGAGAAACAAGTCGTCTAGGCGAAAGACTTGCCTGCATTCTGGTTCGTAGCACTTGGTAAGGATAGGTGAGCGTTGTAGCCAGCACCTTTGACCACACCGAATAAGTGAGATAATCGAAGGTCGTCTACAATAGCATGAGGAGAGAAACAAGGAGTGAACTGACAAGTTTGGCGTCAGCAGGCATTCCAAGAGCTTTGCATCGACGATCCTTAAAGTAATTGTAGAGGGCGAACTGCAGAGCTCCGTGTGCATTCCCGAAGAGACCCGGCACAAATCCCTAAAGAACCATCATCTGATGAAAACAAAAGACGAACTCGGTAGAGACCCGAAACACCTTCTTGAGTATAGACCTTTCTCAAGCAATCCACCGTTCCTCTGTACTTTCTTGCTTCTGTTTCGTATTGTAGACATAATCTAATAAGAATAATTGACGGTGACAATAGGACTTACCTCGTCTTTACTACCCAGATCGGATTCGTCAGGCACATCACGAAGGAGCCGGCAAAGAATCCTATGAGGAAGTTCTCGATGTTTGTTGTTGGTGCCTTCGGGTTCGGCCAGAATCTTTCCTTGATCCAGTGATATCTAAAGAAATAGTTGCAGAAGAAAATGCCAAATCTTACGTGTGGAAGTAGAGTCCCCAAGAGAGCGTTGCTCCAACAGTGTTCGGAATGAGGCCTTGGTAGAGCGATCTGAAGCCGCCACTTCTCACGATTCGCTTTGTCGCATCCCAGTAGGACGAGTACTGCGGTCGCCTCGGGTCGCCTTCATTTGCTAAACTGAGTAAAGATGGTGAAAGAGAGAAAGACGAGCATACCGGAGTAGCGAATCTTGAGAAGATCCATTGGATGACAGACGATGGTGCTGGTGAAGCCGCCGGCGAGGCCACCGATGAGGTGCTCATACTCGACGAGCTTCCCTCTTCGGGCCATCGACGCCTGCAATCCTTGCTCTTCTCGTTACCAGTCACATTCTCTCCTATTCCTTGGCCGCAATCACTTTTATGGGACAGAGAGCGTTGCCCGGCTTGTTTCCTGAGGCACGAAACTCCAAACTACACGCGCGTTTGTCAGCATTCGAAAATTTTCGCGAATAATTTGAGTCAATTCGCGTTTTATGCTTGTTTTGTTGGTGATTGTTTTGATTTTGTTGCTAATAGAAATGAATTGCTGCAGGATGAGCGACCCATTGAAAGAGGCGAAAGAACTGCTTCATCAACGCGACGAAATTGACAAGCAGATTCTCGAACAAGAGGCTGTACTCAAGGCCGTAAGTCTACGTTTTCTACCAACTTTGTTGTAGAACAATGTAACAATGGATTCGCCTCTTGTGGACGCGGAAGGTTTTCCCATCGCGACAATTGATGTCTACTCCGTGAGACACGCGCGTCACAACATCATCTGTCTGCGCAATGATCGGGAAGCTCTCACGAAGAAGGTGGAGGAAGCGATGCTCAAGGCGCACGAAGACAGAAAGCCGACTATCGAAAGCAAGCCGACTCAGGTGAGAAAGTTCACTCTTTTCTCATCGATGAGTCTAGCCGACGGTGCATCGCACATCGAATACACCCTTTGTGAAGATTCAGAACGTGGCGCCGGGCGGTCCGGCTGATGAAGGTGGCTTCAAGGAAGGAGACAAAGTGATCCAGTACGGTCCTCTACACCACGGCAACTTCGAGAAGCTCGAGCAGATCGCCGACATCACTCGCGGCGCAGAGAATGTAGGTTCATCTAGTTGTTGATTCGCGAAGAAAGCGATCCGTGTGACAGTGATCCGTGACGATCATCCAGTGCGACTCGAGGTCACACCCCACTCCTGGACTGGCAAGGGCATTCTCGGTTGTGGCTTCCTGCCAATTACTGCTAAGACTCTCTAATTCCATGTATGTGATTCTATTTGACGGGTTTTGTGCACGCACCCTTTGTTCAATTGATGTATCAGCTATTTACTTGCACAATAAAGTGAGTTGAAACGACTCCCGAACAAAGATCGGCCGATGTTGACTGCTTCCAACGTAACCATTAGTGAACTTTATTCCAGAAGCTGTTCGTTACGTTGAAAAAAAGCATAAATAACTCAACGCCAAAATCTTCCAACTTAGGACATGAAAAAGCTTGGGATAAAGTTTCACATGAGTATCAACTTAGTTGCGGTACTCTTTGCCATCTCGTCCGCCGGCGAAAGCGAGCTTGACAATGTACGGCAGCCTTCCAACCGGGCTCACCACAGGCGTGTGGTTAGCCAGCGCCAACGCATTGGTCGCATCTTCGACGGTCTCGAACTCACATATGCCAGAAGAGGAGCGATCGGAACGCTGGGGGAACGTCGTTACCGTGACCGGCACGGGGGCCTTGCGCTCGCGGAACAACTGAGGCTTTTGGTTGAACGAAGAGCACAAACCTCCTTGAGAGCGTCCTCCGTCATGCTCACAGGGGCATTATACCAGTGAAGAACGTTGGTCGGCTTGACGATACGATTGCGACTCGCTTGCTCGGGCGAAGAAAAACGCTGATTGCGAGAGGAGGAATAGTCGCGGAACGAAGGAGTTCCATCGGGCATGTCGAACGGATCACTGTAAAGAGCGACTCATTGAAAACTCATTGCCGATCTACCGAATATCGTGAAGTTCGGCTTGCTTCGACGGTCTCAGTGAAAGACGTTGACCAAAGAGCGAAGCATTGTGAAGATGCTCGATGGCCGTGTTCACTTCATTGGGACTTCCCATCTCGACCATCGCCGTGTCCGGCTTCGATTTCATAAATTTCACCTGAGCATTCATTTAATATCGAACAAATTTCAAACCCTCTCAACGTTTCCATAAGAGCAGAGAAGGTTGAAAAGCATGTCGCAGTTGATCTGATCCTGGTTGATGCCATAGACCATGACAACAGAGCCTTCACGTCCCCAAGCACTTCCACCACCAGCATATCGGTCTTCATAACGTCCACCTGGACCGCCATAATCTGAAGCAAGATTTCTAAGGTTCTCTGATTCGGAATGAATACCTCCTCCACGACCACGGCCACGAAAGCCGCCACGAGAACTACCTCGGTAATAATCGTCTCTGTCATCGTAGTGATCAGCACCTAAACAAAAAGTTATTTTCCACAAAATAAAACAGAAAACATAGAAAATGAACAACGAAAAACAAGGACAAACCACCACCACCACCACCACCGCTGCGGTAGTCCCTGTCGTAATCGTCGTAACGACGATCGAAGCCTCCCCTACCATAACCGCGACCACGCGGTCCTCGATCTCCACGGAAGCCTCCTCCGCTGTATCCGCCACGATCGTAGCCTCCACGATCATACTCATAACCAGCACCGGGTGGACCAGCACGTGCTGCAAACATCAAATGACCTAAAACAGTGAAACTTACGAGCTGCCGGGTCGGGAATAAGTGGCTGCTTTCGCGGACCTTCACTCTCTGCAAAAACTAAAACGCAATAAAGAACTGTGAAGAGCAAGAGAAACCGAACTCACCGCATCCAAAGGGAACAAAAGGGCTTAGAGGACTCCTAGCAATAGGGGAAAGCGCAAAGATGGATGGAGGGGTATCCGTGATAAAGAAAGACGACCCAATGCATGCCCATACCGACTCGGCCTCCACATGACGCATAAAGAGAGAGTCGTTGTGGCGGTCGACGTGGCTGCACATGAAAACACCTATGTTATCGGGGATCTCAAGGCTTTCACGTCTCATCTGCTCTTCTCTCTTCTGCCTGTCCCCAGGTCTGCCGTGTCGCCTGTGTGTCGTGTCGGGAAGGACAAGGAAAGACACAGAAGAAGTAAGGAGAGAGTCGCAACGAGCAGACACTCTCCTGTGGCAAGAGAAAGAAACAAAACAGGTGTGCTTTGCTGTAATGCGATGACTGATTAACAATGTGTTGTGGGCTTGAGCTGTGGTGACATTTGATGCATGGCCACTGAGAAAGAGAAGACGCCTACCTGGAACAGCTCCCGTGTAATCCCATTGATCCTGGTCGTTACGAGTCACTTTCACCGATTCCGGCTGCAAGGACGGTTCTCATTTGAAAACAAATAAAAACCTTGGCAAATTCAACTTTGAGGGTGCAACAGCCCGAGTAGATGTCCGCTCCATTCATAGCGTGCTTCGCCTTCTTTGCGGTCTCCACATCCGAGAATTCCACGAGAGCTTGAAGCAGCGAGCGACGGATAATTGCAATGCGTCTCACTTCACCGTGTGGCTTGCAGATCTCGTGGATCACCTAGACCAATTTCTTGCTCGCCCAGATGGGACTCACTTCCACATTCACTGGATATTGTGCATTGTAGATGGTGAGAATGAGCACGTGGTTGGGCAGCTCGCTCTCCAAGCCCAGACGCTGGATCATCTTTGACGTGGAGTAGTTGAAGAGCGCAGGCTGGTTCGCCACAAAGATCTGATTTGTCTGCGCATACACGACGCAGGCGCGAGCTCCTGAACAAACGATTGGGGAAGCTGACAAAGGCACACCTTCCAACGTCTCGAACTCCACTAACGCCATACGCTTGTTCGGCATACACGTGGCATAAGAAATAGCGCCAAAGTGGGAAAGCGCCTCAAGGAGATCCGCCTCTGTCGCCTTCGGACTCAGGTTCCTCACGTGCACAACAATCGACGGATCGGGGTTCGTCGGATCGACAGCGTCGTCGCGACGGTAGCGCTTCGGCGGAGGATCTCCGCGGGAATCATAATCGCTAGAAGAATTTGAAATGAACAGCAAGTGACTGTCTTACTCGTTATGCATCGTCCTTCAAAACTTCTCAAAATTCTCGACGGAGCAACAACTCGCTGCTAGCCCAAGAGGTCAACGTGTGTCGCAATGCACCACTGTAAAATGTATGCTTAGACGTTAAATCGCAATGTGATATAATGTAGCGCTCTTGACGCTGATCTTTGTAACATAATAACCCGCAAAATGTTTATTGTACTCGTGCATAAATCAACGAATGAAGTGAACAAGACTATTTTGCAGTCTTCGAGGGAACCGCCTCATCCCAGGGTCCATGAATCGTGCTCTTTCGATGCTGCATCGAAAGCAACATCGTAGGACACACGCCAACAATGAGAAAGTGAATAAGCGCCCATAATATACACATTTCCAATGACACGATCCTGAGCAAGATGACGGAAAGTCCTGTGAGAACTGAATAGAAAGCAATTTTCATGGCGAAACGTAACGATACCTATAAACAATGCAACAGCTGCTCGAGGAAAAGCCGCTTTCAGCTTGTTCCTGAAGAGCGGCCAATGCGAATGAAGAACAAACGCCACGGCGAGCAATGCAAACGCTCCGTTAGAGGATGGAAGTCGCGACAGAAGGAAAACGGCCGACGCCAATCCACTGTTTATCGAGAGCGATGGGCTGACACTAAATCAAGAAAGCTCTCATAGCAGAAAGAACGTACATCGGAGCTCTAATCCCGTAGTCGTGGAAGATGCAACTGACAACTGCGGCGCCCAGAGATGTCGCGTAGATTGTATCCGTACTTATTGTGTCCGTCAACGTTCTGCTGAGTAAAGTTTCTTAACAATGCTCACCTTATGACTGGTGTCAAAGCAAATCCAAATAAAACGGTAGTTAAAACGGTGAGAAAATTGTCGAGTAAATCCTTCCATGACGAGGGTGCAAGAACTGTCGAATACAACACAAATGCGAGTCCGCAAAGGAAGATGGTGCAAATGAAGACGGCCTCAACAGACACAAGTTCTGCCTAAACAATTGTTAATAAGGCAAGTCGTGAACTCACATACACATTTTCAAAGAGAACAAAGTAAAGCGCCAACGCATCAAGGTGCATCATAAGATGGGCTGCACCAGCGTAGGCTTCCGCGACATTGTATTTTACAGCGCTCACTTAAGTCCAAATTCATGTTGCAAAACTTTAAGTAAACCATTCTTTCGGAGTTCGTGGAGGAATTGTTCGTCGCCGCCGGAGTAGTTGTCGGGAAATGGCTGTTGAATGTACAACACCTGCACAATCTTGAAAAGCGCAGAAAATCACTACCTTCCTCCAAATGGGGCTCTTAGGCTTCATCAAAGCTGCTTAACACAACGCATATGATACAAGATATTGCTTCCGAGACTGAAAAATGCTAAACGTCAGCTTGAAGTACTAAAAAATGCGAACAAAACATTGATTTAGACAGCCAAATCAAGCCAAAAGAAGAAATAAAAAGTGAGAATGAAACGCGTCAACACACGAAGTTTGGCATTCGCGTCAAGGAATTATTTTTAGGCGCGCAAGTCGCTTTCTGGCTTTCTCATCGCGTCCTTGACCGTTTCGTGCTGCTGCGGCGTCGGCATGCACGAAATGGATGGTTGCAAATGGTGTTTTGTCGCTCTTATTACTGTGGGAATAGTTGTAGCCTATGCGAATGCCTTCTTTCTTAATCCTCTCGTTCGCCAGATGTGATTCAGATCTTGTATTCGCCATTTCTTCCTTTTATTTGCTGATTGCAATATTCCGACAAAGTTAATGGGGTGAGCTTGCATAACCTCTTCCTTTTGTCATAACTCGTTGATTTTCGATAGCGATCGATCTTATCGTTCGAGCACGCGTCACGACTCCTTTTGAGAGGTATTTCTTCATCGATGACTCATTCGTGACGAAGGTGGAGATATGTCAGTTTGCGCTTGCCCCATCCCTTAGCGTGGCGCGTTCGCAATGGCGGTTGTCTGACTTTCAGTTTCTGTAATGTTTCCATAGTAACGCGTGTTGGACGCCCCTGATCTACAGTTCTTTCAGTAAGTGCCATGTCGATTAGTTGGGGAACTCAATACTCGAAGCTGAAGACAAACCTCCGGTTGGCGATTAACCGACTGAAGCTACTGGAAAAGAAGAAGACGGAGCAGGCACTAAAGGCGCGTACCGAAATCGCAGATTTCATCGTCGGTGAGTTTTTTTTCTTTACTGAAGCGAATCAAGTTTTCAGCTCATAAGCCGGATCGAGCTCGGATTCGTGTTGAGCACATCATCCGAGAAGATGAGATGGTCGAGGCTTTCGAACTTCTCGAAATGTACTGCGATCTTCTCCTGGCACGCTTCGGCCTCATTGAGCAAATGAAGTGAGTTTTCCTTCTCATTTGCCATGACAACGTTCTCAGAGTATTGGACGAGGGCATAGCTGAGGCTGTGATCAGTATTCTCTGGGCCGCCCCTCGAATTGCGACTGATATTGCCGAGTTCAAGGTCTGGCAGCTACTCCAGCATTATGCTCTTAATTTGCAGACAATTAGCGATCAGCTAACGTTGAAGTACGGAAAGCCGTTCGCCGAAGCAGCTCGTTCCAACCAACTTGAGCATCCGGCGCGTGTTGCTCCAAAACTTCTGGCGAAGCTCAGTGTGAATGCTCCTCCAAAGCTTTTGGTTGAAAAGTGAGCCGTCTGCCTTTTTCATAAGTTGTGTTAAGGTATATGATAGAGATCGCTCGAAGTGCGGGCATCGAATTCACTCCGGATCCCGATGTGATGCGCGAAGACGAAACGGCAATGGCCGAGAGGAATCTGATCGACTTCCAGAAAAGGGGCGAGGTTAGTCCGAGTTTTTGTTACTTCAATTATGAAATAACAGAAAAAGATTTTGTCCTTTAGATAAGTGGTCTCGTTGGGACGCAAGGACTTGTATATCCATCAAACTCAGTGGTAGGGATAGTAGTGGTCAATGCTGAGTGAAATTAGTAGAGTGAAGTATTCTGGGAGTGAAAACTAACAGCATGTCATAAGCAATTCAAGCTCGCGCATAAAATGAGCTTTCAGCAAGGAATCGGTTGGATGTACAACGACGCCGGCGCAGCGCCGCCGCAGAACGGCTTTCCTCCCGGGCCTGGATATCCCGGTGGACCTGGCGGCAACTTCTTCGGTGGCGGTGCTCCGCCGCCTGCAAACCCTCCGCCACCGCCTCCTCATGGGGGAGGTTTGTCCAAAGACGTTATCTTGAACTTTTTTGTTCTAGGTGGTAGTGGAAACATTTACGAAGTGCCGTATGCTGTTCCGCCATCGTATCCAGGAGGGAACGACTTCGCGGCGGCACCGCTTAACCTTCCGAAGATCGGTGGCGATGGTCGACCCGTGCCACCCAACTACCCCCAGCTCAGTGCTCAGGTCTTTTCTCTCTTTCATTCTTCCAGCATCTTGCGTAATCCATAATTGGGTTGAAATGCTCGTTCCTTGCCCTTTGTCCATGAACGCATCCGGTGGTTGGAGCAGAACGATTTGCGTATCAACCTCGCTCGACCGCCCTGGGGCGTTGATTATGAAAGGAGAAGGGGGCGTTGAGTCTCAGTTCCCAGTGTGCCCAGTTCCTCCATTTCCTCGGCCCCCCGCAAGCGCTCATTTCCTTGAGGACGGGTTCCTTCCGCATCGCCCTGACTTCTGCTCGTCTTCATAGAGACACGAGAGGCTGTCACTTGTCACGGTCGTCGCTTCTCTTGGTCATGAGTCCATCGGACGCCCGAAGCCACCCACTACTTCTTTTGGTTTTCTTTGATTTCGCCACTCAGAGAATCCAATCTGCGCGCCCGCTCCTCCCCCGATCACATGCCCTCCCTCCGAATCTTTGCTAACTGTTTTTTCATGCAGCAAAAAGAAAGCAATTCTAGGGTATTCTGTTCTTCCCGAACGCTGCTTCTCTGTTATCGTAACCCCGAAGCTGACGTGAAGGTCATTTCGGCCGCAAGCTGCCGTGTTTTTCCGAAAAAGTCGCTGGAGAATTAGGCGGCCTCGCGGTGCAGGGTTTTGTTATTCTTTCTGCAAGTGATGGTAGCAGCCCCTGATGCGATCCCTCCAATTCTGGGAGGGGAGGGTTCGCTTGTTATGTGCTTTCTGCTCTGGGAGGGGCGAATAAAGTCAGGCGGGCCACGGCTGAGTGGCGTCGTCGCGTGCCCCATGGAAGGCGGCTGCCGTGCCGTTTCGGATGCTTTCGACTGCACTTCCCTCGAAGTGGCGGTCGCTCTCCCCTCCCTCCCCTCCCCTTTCCTCTTTAAGACTTTGTTTCCCTCGTCTCGGGCGACCATCGTTCACCGCGAGCAGGCACTGCCTCGTCTCAGTTCGTCTTTGACGAGTCTCTATCCGGGTGTCAGTCTTGCGCGTTCGCCTTCTAGTCGTGTTCCTTCCCGCTGTCAGAACTCTATTCGAGTGCTCCAGAGCCGACCTTCATCATGCTCTTGATGAGTCGTAAGAAGTCCTCTCCCTTCAGCAACACCAAGACCAAGGAGAAAACTTGTGGTTCTTGCAAGCGCAGCTCTTCTGCCAAAGCTCCACGTCATAAGGTTCAAACGGGGCGCTTCCACTTGAGTTGTTGGGAGAAGAATTGCCAAAAGCCCCAGAACGAAGACTAATCCCGAGATTGTAGTCATCGGTGAACGACGACGTGAGCAAGCTGAAGGAGGTGCCAGGCGGCCCGTCAGCCCCTCCGGCGAGTCTCACCAAGAACGACATCGATGCAGGTGAGTGCCTCTTCACGGACAATTTCGATTTCCTTCATGCATTCGTGAACAATTCGGTTCAGACTTGAGCTTCCCGGAGCCGCCGTCGGCCACGCCGGGCGGACACACGAAGCCACCAGGCGGAGGTCCAAGTGGTGGTGGCGGTGACCTCGACTTCGACGATTTGGCCAAGCGCTTCGACATGCTGAAGAAGAAGCCCTGAACGGGTGACTCTCTCGTCTGCGTCTAGCGGCTGTGTATTTGTCTCGTTGTACTCGCATACCGTGTCTCCTACTCCGTGTAACCCCAAATATTCATGTGTAAGACGAATAAAGAATGCGTTCTGCAAACAATTGCAAGAAGACACGAAGGGAGGCTGCAGACTGCTCTTTGCCCACCCACGGGAACTCCCCTTCCCGTCAAGGGCTCTCCCTCTCTGTCACTCCTCTGGAGGTGCGCTATTTCACGCCCCCCTCGGACTCGGGGGCAAACAAGGCAAGGAGGGTCTTTCGACTTTCCTCCAAGCCTCGCATCCAAAAATCGGGCTTTCTCGCCTCCGCCGCAGCGGAAAGCGAGCGCCACAGCGCCTCGCGCGAATAAACCATAGGCGGGAGCCACAGGTTCCCGATCAGGGGCAGCGTCTGAGCGCGTTCCCAAAGGCCGCGTAGTCGCGCCGGGTTTACACGACAATTTTGAAGGCCAATTCTAATTAAGCTCGAGTGAAACCGCTTGCTGCCGGTCAATTTCAATTTTTGTTTATTTCAATTGTCGCTTTACGACTACTTTGCTTTCCCCTTCACGCAAAGCACGAGTGCAGGAAGAAAAGCTTGCGCCTTTGTCTTCTTTTGATGGATGGCCACGCCACCATCGAGTAACTTCGCGTTCAAATCGTTGAGCATCACTTTTAGCTTTTCGGCATTCTGGGAGAAAAGAACGACTTCGTCA
>JAQIXL010000090.1:0-58810 GCA_034700245.1 Poikilolaimus oxycercus
GAATCGTCTCGCAGGCAACTCCTTCCTCAAGTGTGTCGTCTTCGGTCGAATCGCCGGCAAGACCGCCGTCAACGTCTTTTATTCCCATGAGAAACTTTGGCTTCATCTAAACTCCAATTGTTCTGTTCACTTTACGACTTATTGGCTGTTGTTGTTTCTTCATGCATGTAGATAAACTGGTTGTGCAAGAAACTGCGTGAAACACGAAAAAAGAAACGAGGAAAGGGCAGGGGGAGCGGCCGAATGCGCTTTGAGGACACTGGCCCGACGTTGGCCCGACGTTGGGTCGATCATAGTTAATGTCTAGTTGGCGATCGGGCCATTGTCTGGCGATTATCGGCCCGTGTGTCTGAGAAACAGCCACTCTCTCTGGGTGTTTTTTGAACGTGCCTCCTCCGTCTTGTCTCGTCTTTCTTGCCGTGTCAGAGATGAGTGGAACTCGCTCGCTTCTCTTTGTATCGTCGTGTTGTAATGCTCGAGGAGACCCGCACCGCTTTCCAGGTCATGCTGCAGCTTCTACTTGTCGTCCTCCTCCTCGGCTCTTCCCTTGCTCAGAGAGAGGTCGACCAGGTGAGTGTTCAAGAGAGTGAAGAAGAGTCTCGCAGGTCTCAAATGCGGGCTTCGATGTCCTCCAGCAGTCGCTCATTCCCGGCCAGACCATCAGACAATGTTCCTGTGCCGAGCAGAATGAGTGCGTGCAGGAAATGAAGGACCAAGTACTCAGCTGCGTCGACTCCTGCTGGTACAACTTCGGAACTGTGAGTACCTCTCTTCCTTGACTAGCTACTAAACATCATGAAGGGCATCTCTTGAGATTGGTCGTAGGTGTGAGAATCTTCTCTCTCGAAAAGAAGAAAAGGTGTCCCTTCCACAGAGACGAGTCGACCGAAAGGGGGGCTTTCAATAGTCCGTCTCCCGGCCGTCTTCTCGTGCCAAGCATCGATCATTGTCCTCGGGGCGAGCGGGGGTCGAACTTGTTTCAACTCCGGTCGCGGCCCATGTTTTGTGGTCGAGACGAGAGCCCCCCTTCATCTTCTTCCCTTTTCTCTCCTCATTGGTCACCTTTTACTGAACGCCGCCGTCCCCAGCAAGAGTTTTTCGATTGCCGTAAACATTTTGAAGGCCAAGAAGTGAAGAAAACGGATCTTGCAGGTAACTCAACGCCCGGACATGCTCAGGGCTTGTCTCGACAGGAAGAACGCCCTTCTTCAAAACTTCCTCGACTGCACGACGAGCACTCTTGATGCGTGAGTCTTCTCCTCGTTTTCTTCTAACGCAGCCATTCAAAAAAAAAAGTTGCCCAGAGTGGCACACGTATTTTGTGGCGACACAAAGGCATTCGAAGTGTCTCAAAGAGGTAAGAAGAAGGTCTTCCGTCTTATGATTTGGCTCCTTCCTTCTCTGGGACATGTTTACAACCTCCCTTGGAAGAACAGAAAGAATGAAAACTTGCCGAAAATCGAATGCGACAAGACCCCTCGGGCACTAGAGGTCCCAGAGAGAACTCTTTTCCTCACTTCCCTCTCAGCGGCTACCTCTGCCTTGAAAGATTTCCTTGTTGATAATTGTCTCTTGCCTCTCCTCTTCCGCGAACACCGAGTGGGCACCGTCCTCCCCCTCCCCCGCCTTGGTCCAAGTGCCTCTGGAGTCTGTGACTTCGCCGTCGTCTCGCCTCGACCCGGGTCCCGTCTACTCGGCGTCATCCCCTCTTCGGCAACTGAAAACAAACCACGTCCGTATTGTGGGCCGAAAAGTGGACATTTTGTACCGACCCGCCAAGACGTGCCGGACTACAAGTTCGCACAGAGTGGAGAAAGAGAAAAATCGAGTTCCATGAAATGCACGACAACATAGAAATGACGAGTGGCGGGAGAGAGCGAGAGAGACTCTTGCAGATGCGTCAGCTCCTATGAGGGACCACAGATCCCGAAGAGGAACATCAACGAGATCTTCCGAATTGGCGAGTCGAGGGTTGACGGTCAGCGACGGGCCCTGCTCGGCAACGCTGCCGTCCAACCTCTGCAGGTGCAGCTCTTCTTCAACCTTGAGGGTCCCTTGAACCGTAAAAGGGGAATTCGATTCGATGCTGTAACGTCTGAAATTAGATGGCGTGTCTAATTTGAAGAAGAAGGTAAACAGCGAGAGATGATTGCAGAACCTCGTCGAGACGGTCTTCCGATTTGGCAAATGTGTCAAGGATTGCTTCATGAACAGAAACGCCCAGGGATTCTGCTTCGACCGACGAAAGTGAGCTCGTCCTTCGAGATCAAAATCTTCCTCTTTAGTTGTCAGCCTTTGATCACGGAACAAAGAGCGAAGCAGACTCTTCGCACGTGTGTCCGTGGCCTCGACTGGAAGACCGAGGCGGGCGAGCTTTGTGACTGCGCCCTCGGAGCGGGCGTCCGCGAGCTGGAGAACTACTGTCCGATGCTGCGACTTCTCGGTCGTCGACGAGGAGGCTAAAGATTCTCTTCATGCATTCCTTCTTGCCTTTATCTTCTACGATTCTCAAGTTGTTGTTCGTCTTCCTCTGCATCTGATGCCGCTAGCTGCAGGTTCTTCCTTCTCTTCTCTGCTTTTCTTTCGACTATGCACTTATGCTCGAGTTGCTCTCTGGGCTTTATAAGATTTTCGCCTCTTCCCCTCTCTAACAGTATTCGGACTTCTCTTTTGAGGTCTCCGTGGGCATTCAACGTGTACATATCGGGCTTCCCTCTCAAACCGGTGTTGCTTTGTTGTGGATGGCGCCGCTGGTGGCGTCGCGGTGAACCGAGTAAAGTGCCTTGTCGATGTGAGCATCTTGAACAGGCTGCGAGAGGGGAAAGAAGAATGTGAAAGAAGGTTGTTCAATTGTGAAGAAGAAACTACAAGGGTGAAGATGAGACTTCCGAGTGAAGAAGTTGAAGAAGATGAGACTGTTTGTGCCTGGACAAGTAACTTGTACATTCTTCCTTATAGACGTGATAGTCTTCTTGGTTCCTTGAACCTTTGATTCTGCTTGTCTGTCCAAGTAGTTAACACAACTCATACATTTCGATCACAAACAAGACATCGAGGAACCTTCCAAGAGAGAGACAGAGAGAGGGCTCTCAAGTGCACAGAAGGCCACCGAATTTTAGAGGCCGACTGCACCTTCTGACGACCTATTGGGACAAATTTGACTTTTTTTTCACGACGGCGCTCGTGTTTCCTTTCTTGTGTTTCTTTTATATCAGAAGTGTTTTGCTTGTAGAAGAAATGGCAGTCGAATGTCTTGTCGACGGTCTGAAGATAACGGCGACGGTGATCAGCGACGCGCAGCCCTCGGCGCCAGCTGTTTCTACCGCCTGTGAGTCTCTTCTAGTTGTTTCAGTTCAAATTCTGCTTCAGATAAGGATCGCAAGCTTCTCGTGCAGTTATGGCGAGGCAGCAGTGTTTTTGCGTCGAAGTCGATTCGATGGATAGAAGAAGACGAACCAAAAAAGGTTTTCATAAACTTTTCTTCAAATTTCGTGCAGATTGAGTACAGCAAACAGGACGAGTTGTTGTCGCTGCGCGGTGAGACTCAACTCGTCAGCCTTCCCATCAAGTAAGTGCCTCTTTGCAAGCAACTGTTCCCAGGTTGTCGCGTCTTATTAGCGGGGCTTCCACAAACGACGTCGTCTCCTCGCAGCAAGCGCCTCTGCGCTTCTCTTCCTTCGGTGTGCCAGCGAAGCAGAAGGAAAACGCGGCAACGACTGTCGTCAAACTTCTCAGAGAATTTCTTACAAACTCAGTATATCGCCACGATTTGCTTACTTTTTGATCTAGGACGACCGAACGTGGAAGAAACTACCGAAGCGTCTCGCTGAGACGGCGACTGAAGAAGGAAGCTGGCCGACGCTTGGTGGATATCTTTCTTCCACTGAACAGCGTCTTCTCGTCTCGCTCTTCCAGGCGAGAGCTGCTTCTCGTCAAGCACCCGAGATCGCCCTTTTCATCATCCAATCTCGACTTCTCAGTCTTGAGTTTGTCGCTTCTTCTTTTGCCAGTATGTCCAGGACGATGGATGACTTTGTTACTGCGTTGTTATCGAATGAGAGCTTGAAACCGTGCGTAAAGGCCGTCATCGAGGCTCAAGGAGCGCTGCCTGATGCCACATTGGCTCGTCTTCTTGTGCGGGCAACTGAGTGAGTTGCTTTCTTGCTCAATGGGAAAATATTCTAAAGGGTGGAAAACGAGGCGAAGGTGGCAAAGGAGCTGCGACGACTCCTTGAGGGACAACGAGGCTGGAATGACGTCGCCCTGAGAGAGGCGCTCACGAAGTCGGCATCGCCTTCACAAGCTCTTCGACTTCTTGATGCTTGTCTCATTCTCTTTTCCAAGGCCGAAGATTCGGTCATGACCGGCAAGGTTTGCATTCTCGCTCTTGAGATGTCTCATCTTCAGGCACTTTCTCTCGCTTCACTTGTTGTCGACTCGCAAGGTACCCGCCTGGTCTGGGATCAGAGCATTCGAGCTCGTCTCCTCGAGACAACCGAGAGTATCGCCGGCATGGTGGGTCACCTGTCTGCCTTCATTTTTCCCTACAGACTGTCCTCTTCGACATCTACGGCAGTTCGAAGACGATGCTGACGCCAAAGCAACGAGAGGCAATCGCGAAGTCGGTCGCTCATGAGCAGCGGCAGCACATCGTAACGAAGAAACCTCTCAGCTTTCGTAGTCTGCCCAAAACTAAGCCACCAGCAAGCCTTGTTGAAGCTTCGTAATTGTTATGTTTGAGAGATAAATCTAATGCATTCGAAGATTCTTCATCAAGTAAGAGGAGACATGCTTTATTCTTGGAATTCAAACACAAGAACTCCTTTCTCCGTAGTGCCCCATCAGTTAGCACAAAAAGACCATCGACGACGCCGGCGATGCTCAGCTTCGCCGCCCTCCTTCTGCTGCCCGCTCTCCTCCTTCCCGTCGCCCTCCTCTGCGGGAACAAGGTCTTCATCCACATTCTCCGCCTAACTTCACAGAAGAAGAAGCTCACGGAGTCGAAGCGGCCGCAGAGACGGACGACGGCCAAGAAGTCGCTGCAAGCGGGGGTGCCCGAGCCGCCGAAGAGCTCTCGCGGAGCGACCAAGTCCAAAAGTGAGACTTTCTTGAGAAGCAACGATGGTCTCACAATCAGAAGATGCCCGAGGGGAGGCCAAGGAGAAGGCCGCGCCTGCGGCGGTCCCGGCAGCGCCCGTCGCCCCAGTGGCCGAAGAGAAGAAAGAAGAACCGAAGGCGGAGGACAAGAAGGACGAAGAGAAGAAGGAAGAACCGAAGAAAGATGAGGAGAAGAAGCCGAGCAGCAAGAAAGGAGACAAGAAGGACGCCTCGAAGAAGCGCGTCGAGGCTGGCCCCGTGAGGACTCGAAAGGAGAAGTGAGAGGGCAATTTGCAGGCACCGCCGACGATCCGCCCGGCGCCGCCTACAGAGAAGGGCAACCAGGGCGCCCTCGTGTCCTGCGGCCCGATCGTCTCAGAGGCATCGGACGTGAGTTGAGGGAGAGAAGGAGGCCTCCTTCAGCAAGCGCCCACACAGGAGGAGAAGAAGGGCGTCGGCGACAAGATCGTCGAGAACCCCATCGTCTCCGACAGAACAAACGTGTGTCAGAAGAAGGAAGAGGAGGTGAAAGTTGCAGCCGCTGTCGGGGCAGGGCGTCGCCCCGAAGGAGGAGAAGAAGTCGGTCAAGAACAGGAAGACGCTGAGCGAGGACCCCACGCCGCCCGACACGACGGAGAAGACGGCGACGAAGGAAACCTCAAGCCAGACGAAGTCGAAGGAGGCCGGCAAGGACAAGCCGACGGATCAGGACAAGACGGAGGAGCCGACGAAGGAAGAGGAGAAGCCCGCCGGGGAGAAGAAGGAGAAGCAGGACAAGGTGGAAGAGAAGAAGCCGGCGAAGGACGGCGACAAGAAGGAGGAGAAGATCGACGCCTGAGACCCGCGGCGGAGTGTCCCGAAAAGCGCATACTACGAATAAAACGTCCTTGAAGTGCTTGTGTTACTCGTTGTTCCCTGATCGAAGCTGTGAGTGAAAGCCTTGTCTCGTCTTCTCCTCAACAAGTCTCTCGACGCACGTTTTGCACACGATCTTCGGTGCGCCACTGTCCCTTGTGGTTTGTGGGCGAGAGAGAGGGAAGAGAAGGGGAATGAGTCAGAGGAGATGGCCGAGAAGGGACGAGGAGAGAGACACGGTGGCCTTCTCCCTTCTCCCCATCGGCGCTCCCCTCAGCCGCTCTGTTTGCGTGCGTCCACTGCGAGCACTTTTGCCGCGTTCGCGTAAAGCACCGCGAAACGTCATCTCCTGCTTAGATCTGCGTCAGTTTTTCGAGCAGCCGTCGCCGACTGGGGACAACAAGAGACATCGTCTTCTTGCGACTAGAGCATCTTCCATTGGAACAAGATTCACTGATACAAGTCCCAAAAGAGAAAGGATGTGGAAATGCAAGAGAACTGTCAACATTGAATCAGGGGGCACAAAGCAGAATTCAGTCACACTTTCACTCTGTGTTCTTTGATTGAGTCCGAGCTTCCTTCCTCGTGTACGGTCTTCTTCTTCTCTGCACATGTTGACACTGCTCGTCGTGGCCAACCACATCAGACGGGCGGGCATCCCTTGGTCAGAAGAGTCAGACTCAGACACTGGGCAGTTCTGCTCCTTTCGTGTCCTCCTCCTCCTCCTTCTCGTCGTGGCCCTTCTCTCAGTGTGAAGGCGCGCGACGCGGCCGTTGACACAACTGGAGGACGGGCCACTTTGAGACCGCCATTGCGACTTGTGCGAGGAGTCTTTTCGGATCTGTTTTTGATCCCTTCCCCACTCTTCTTTACGTATTGTATTTGGAACGAGATGTTGTTTACTTGACATGAAACGATGTTTTCTGCTTGCTTTTTGTTCTTTAAATCTTGACTTAAAGATTTCGTAACTCACACTCCTCCACCACTCCTTCCTTCTCATTCTTGTTTACCGATTCGAGACGAGAATACCGTCGGCCACTCCTCGAACTTGACGATTAGAGGTCCGCACTTTAAGAAAAAGAGAGGGAGACGATGGAAGACGACGTGAAGCCGGAGCCTTCGACTCCGGCCACGCCGACCACTCCGTCGACTCCCTCGACTAGCGAGAGTCGTCGTGAGTGCCCTCGCAACTGTGTTGTTTGTGGCGGACGAGCAACTGGCTACCATTACGAGGTGAGTCCCCAAGGAGTGGATAGAAAGATGTAGACGGCTTCTTGCAATGGTTGCAAGACCTTCTTTCGCCGTACTGTACTTGCTCAAAGGACTTATCGATGCGCGAGACAAGGTCGATGTCCTGTTGAATCCGGTAAATCTTGCTCAAAAAAGTTGATTGACTGCGATGAAGGCTCACGAATCCGCTGTCGCGCCTGTCGATTCAATCGCTGCGTCGAGGCCGGCATGAATCCCCTTGGTGAGCCTGTTGAAGAGAGATTCTCCTTGCTTTTAGCCTTTCAAGCAGAATCCGTGCACACCAATGAGATGGCTCTTTCACTGGTTCGTCGTCGTCTTTCAAGTGACTCGATCTCCTCTTCTACCTCCGAAGAACCTTCCACCTCCACCGACGTCAAGGTCTGTCTTCTCTGCAGCTTCTTGATTCTTTTCAGTTTTCATTGATCTCAAGAATGCATTTACGGGACGACTCGTCACGCCGGATCTCTTTCGTTTCCATGCTCGAGCAGAAAGTGGCCTTCCTTCGCCGCTCCACGTTTACCGCCGAAGACCATCGAGGACTTAGTCTGGAGGACATCCTTGCTCGTCCCTGTCTCCTGGGCAGTGCTTCCAAGTACGCGGTGCGGCCCCGCGACTCCTCGGAAGCCGTTGCAGGCCGTCACGGACTGGACGGAGAAGGGCGAGAAGGCCGTCAAGAACAACTGGCTCTTTCTCGATCTCTTTGTCACTCTCGAATACGCAAAGACCTTCGACTTCTTTCAGAAGCTCTGCGACGAAGACAAAGTGAGTAGAAAAAGTGGTCTTACTGTAGACCTCACGACGATTTGTCATTCTGTTTTGTAGGCCATACTGACACGAAGTACAAGTGCGAACTGCAGTGTCATCACTCAGGCCTTCGCCTCTTTTCTTCGCAATTCTGATTCTCTTATGTTTCCTGACGGGAATATGCTCATCAAGCAGATGAGAAGGTGACTAGAAGACTTCTTGAAGCGATCTCGTAGAAAAGAAGTCGTGCCACCGCCCCTGGCAGAGGCGATCTGCAGCCAGAGTGTCGCTCCCGTCCTTCGACTGCGCTTGGACGAACTCGAGTATGCCCTCCTCAAGGCTATCATGCTCTGCACTACATGTGGGCCTCTTATACCTTCCTTCACAACGTTAATCTCATCCAGCCAGTGAAGGTCTCAGTGAGAAGGGCCGTCGACAGATCGAAGCTGAGCGGAATTCCTTTGCCAAATGCTTCCTCGACTACTCTCGAAGACGACTCGGAGGACAAGAAGGCGCCTCGCACTTTGCCGCTTCGGTAGCTGCAGTGGACACTTTCTTGAGAGTAGCCCAGAAACAACGCTATTTCCATCTTCTCATGAAGGTTTGAATGCGCAACTCGAGTTGTATCAAGTTGCAGATGAAAAACGACGGCAACGCGAAGAGCAAGTACAACTGCCACCCCGTCGTTGACGAGCTTATGAACTAGGCCTTCGAAGATAAAGAGTTTTACATAGAATCCGAATCAGTGAAAGCAGGCAGACAACTCTAAACATAATACGAAATGACCTCATTTATGTAAGAAGCACATCGCGAGGGCCGGTGGAGATGTCCGTCCCCGGCAGCTCCCAGAAAAGGTGGGTCCCCTCTTCTAGAAGGAGAAGTTCCAGCAGCGGCCCCTCGACGGGGACCTCCGAGACATCGGCCGAGTCCTGGGTTCGTCGTCGACGTCTTCCCTCTTTTGGAGCCTTTAGAAGGAGTCCAAGAAGGAGCTTGCAGGAGGCGCTGAAGGAGGCGTTCGCGGCGAGCGAGAAGAAGTGGAAGGAGCGACAGGCCCGACTCACTCGAACGTCCTCCTCGACCACGTCGACGCGCTGCACGCCCGTCCGCTCCAAGTCCAAGAAAGTCTGCGGAAGGGATTCTGAAAAAGAACTGGGAGACACTTCAAGCCGGTGTTGAAGAGAGAAGTAGATGTCGAAGATACTGTAGAGAGAATGTTGGCCACTCTGACTCATTGTAGTGAAGTTGTGGCTATTGATTTTGTTGACAAGAAGGTGCACCGAGATGAGAGAGAGAGACGCCTCACTTGCAAAGCCACTTGCGAGTAGCTAAATGAACTGGTTGCTTCATCCAACCCAAATAGACAAAAACAATCACTATACAACAACTTGATATGATTTCTTCGCTTGCAGAGCAGCAGCACGTCGCACATCGCGATGTGACTTTCGTCCAGGTCGCCACGACAGCCAAGGCTCGTCCTCCTTCAAAGAGAAGAGAGAAGATTCAGGTGAACTCGAAGATGAAGGCCGGCTCCTTCTCCATCTTCTACGACCCGTCACTCGCCTTCGTCGGTTTGTCGAGGCTACCGTACTCTGAGGGAGCAGAAGGAGAAGAGGGCAAGGAGGTGCAACTCCTCGTCCCGCTCCAGCTCGCCTATCGCTCGAGCAACGACGAGCCCTTCAAATGGCCGATCGTCCGCTCGCAGCGCCGGGAATGGCTCATCGACTTCCACTGGACCGGCAAGTCCTTCAAGGAAAGACAACAAGAAACTGTCTCAGAGATGCCGCACTTCGCGAGTCTCTGCGAGCTCGTCGCCTACCATTGGGTTCATCCTTAAGAGAAGAAGAAGAGGAGAGAAGACTCAGATGTATCACTACGCGGACCCGAAGTCCGGCTCCATCGAGCTCCTCCCTCTCTGGCTCGAGGAGCGGAAGAAGAAGGACGAGGAGGCGCGCTGAAGCAGCGGTCGTCCCCGTCGCCTCGCCCATTCCAAATGTATGCCAAGGAATAAACCTCTCTTTGAATCGTCGAATATGTCTCTGTCCATAGTATTAGAACAGATTATGGGAGATTTACCTCACGAAAACACGCCATCCATCTCGAGGAGGAAACTTTTTGAAATACGCCCGCATGCCTTGTGACTAACTCAAGGTCTCCGTTTGGAGTCTCGTTCTTGTTCACAGCCATGCCTTCCAGGTGCCTTTTGCACCTCCTCTTGGCACTTCAGAGAGGGAGTGAGATCACCGTCAAGAGGCGTCCGTGTCTATCCCCCTGGGAGACAGAAGTCCATAGAACCGCTGTGCGCCTTCACCGTATGACTCATACCCCGTTGAGGGGTGTTCACTTCACTCTCCCTCACATCAAACCTCTCTCTTGTATCAGACAATGTCAACTGTACTTCACCTACTGATTGACAAGAAAGATTCCGTACTTCTTTCCAATTTGCTGTGGAAAGATGTGAGACGATTATCGACTCTAGACCGTTCTCTGCGATCTTCGATTCGAGATCGTGTTGGAGAAGAAACGAGAGAGCTTCTCGTTAACTACGATTCTCCCAGAGAAGACTCACAGCCTCGACTCATCAAAGTCTGCGAGCAGATCGGCTCTTTTACGTCGAAGCGCATTGGCTGGTCCTTTCACTTCAAGGTCCAATCGGCCGAGGAGTTGATCGAAGTTCATCAAATGCTCGAGTCCTCCATTCTCACCAATTTCTTCCAAAAACATGCCCCAGATGTTTCCATCACCTTCCGAAATCCTTCACTCGAGACTCTTCAAAGGCTGTTAGTGGTGAGTTCTCTACTTCCATAAGATCTTCTAGGCCATTCGTCCGTATAACGATTTACTCAAGTTGACTTTACATTTGAACGATTTCGACAAAGAGAAGCAAGAAGCATGCCGAGATTGTTTGAACAGCATTCCTTGGGCTGCTCAAATCACAATCGTCTTCACTTCATTGCTTCATAATTTGGATGATTTTGTGGACGGTCGGTCTACAAGGCTCGCGTCTGGCTCTAACAATAGAGAACTTGAACGGACGTCTTCTTCCTCTCATTGCATCGGTCACCTTTAGACGACTTGTTGTTGCCCTGGTTTCTCCCCCTTCACTTCCACTTTATAAACAATTTTCAGAAAGGCGGCATTGCCAACTGCGTCATCGACATCCTTCGACGTCGTCCGCTTCACTCGACGCCGATGACGGACCTCTCCTTCGAGTTCCAAAGCCTCGCCGACTTCCACTCCCTCCTCAGCTATTTAGCCTCGGCCGAAGACGAAGAGGCGCTGGAAGTGGAAAGCCCGACTGGATTCTCACTCGAGCGAGCAATTAGACGATTACGTCGACCGTGCTTTGAACCCACCATTATGAGGAGGGCCAATTATCATTTGGGCTTCTACATGCTGAGAAGTGAACCCGGCTATCCACAGAGACTTCTTCTTTCTGTCGACGAATAAAGACTTGAAAGAGGAGAAAGACCTTTTCCTCCAGAAGACCGCCTTTCGTCCTTATCACTTCACACTCTCCCCCTTGCAGTGATAGCACATTCTTCAGCATTTCTTGTCCTTTGTCGTCCCTCCTGAATCGACCTTGCAAAAAAAAGTAGATGACTTCCGTACTTCATCTGTTACTGGAAAAGAATGCCTCCCACTTCGTCTCCTTCCTCAACTGGCCCGAGTTACGGCGACTTGGTCTTCTCTGTCAGAAGATTCGCTCTCTTCTTTGTGTTTCCCAGCACACACTGGAAATTCTTATCTTCTATGATTGTCACGGAGATCAGCCCAGATGTCGACCTCGGCTTGCTCGAGTAGGTGGACAGAGCAGGAAGGAGCCTTTTGAACGCACCGGCTGGATCTTTTATTTGGAGTTATATTCAATGCCAGACCTCGTGGCAGCTCACAGAATGCTCGAGAACTCCATTATTGGCTTCAGCATGGAGAATCCGAAGAATCTCGAGCTTCACTTGACCATGAGACACCCGTCAATGGAGATGCTACAGAGTTTTCCTGGAGTTGGTTCTGAACTCATTCCTCGAGCCTTTCAGGCGCTGCACCGCATGCAACGTCACAAATTGGAGCGAGTGGAAATTCTTTTTGAGGACTTCGAGGACGAGATGCAGGCGACTTGCCGCGAGGCTCTCAATGCTGCTTCTTTGAAGTGCCCCGTCAGTCTCAAATCTGAGAGTTGCGTCTACAACATCGATGCTTTTCTCGATGGACTTCAAGCACAGACCTGGAATATGGCTTTACACGGAGTTCATAACAGCATCGTTTTAAAAGTTGGTCATCGAACCTTCGAACATCTCGAAGCGTATACGGTAGGTGTTTGCTTTCAACTAAAAAACTTGTTTTGCAGTTCAGCGATTTGTCTCGAAGTGTCATTGAAATGCTTGAGAAGGGAATGCAACCTCGAACCATTCTTCACCTGGAGTTCCCCAATTTCGCGGACTTCCTCATTGTTGTCCAATATCTTTCGAGTCTCGATCATCAAGATCTTCTGACAGTTCTTTATCCCAGAAATATGACGGTCTCACGAGCAATTCGTCGTCTTCGTGCTCCAATGCTGAGACGAACAATTTTAAGGAAAGACAACTTCGATCTCCTCTTCCATTTAACCAAGGACAACACCCGCTCCTTGGTGATTCTGGCCAAGAAACAAACTATTGCATCTGATGGTCGACCGACGTTTTTCTCCTTTCCAGTACTGTAAATTGTGACGCGGGCATTAAATCCGATACCAAAAGGTCTTCTACCAAAGACAAAATGGGAGGAAGTGACAGCTGCAAGTGAAGACTGCTGACCCCTGAAGAGGACAGAACTGCTAAAGGGAGGTGAGGGGGAAGGGGACTTGTTTGTAAGCTGAAGTGTCGATGACTCGCCAGCTGGGGACTTCCTCTTCCGAGTTTCCGCCTTCTAAAGAAGGCCGTTGTAGTGGGCAGGCAGGGGACTTCTCTGAATGAAAGTGCAATAATAATTACTCGAATTGCTTCACTCTCCCCACTGTCCACAATCATTTCTCGAGTCTCCCCCCTCGAGGTTCCAGCCCACGACTTCGTCGTCGTCTCGCCTTATCCTTAGCCTTTGCAAGCATTTGCAGCAAGGAGTTCAAGTGTGAAAGGAATGAGAAGAGTGAGAGGAAGAGCGTGTTCTCCTCCTCAATTTTCATTCTTCGAAAGAGGCGTGGGACCGGCGACGGCAAGGAGAGTCTCAACGAACATGAGAAGGTGACGGAGCGTGACGGAGCAGCCAAGAGTCTCAACCCTTTTTATCCTTCAGGATGCTATTCTCAGCCTGTCCAAGTCCTTAGCAGCGCGGGTTCCTTCGTTGATCTCCGTGCTCTTCGACGACGTCTATCTCCGTCAAGCTGCTTACAGCATTCTTTTTCCTGGTTCTTTGTATAAGCCACGACCGATAATAATTTTTTATCGTCACATAGGGCTCGTCAACCACGAAGAGGCTTACAAGAAGAAAGTGCATGAGGATTTGAAGCTGACGGGGTGGGGGTGGCGAGGCTCGAAAAGAGAACAACTCAGACATCTCTTCCTCTCTCGTTAGTACAAGTCCGTTTTGGTGTGTGTCGTTTCATGCGAGAGAGTGCTCTTGCCCTCAAAGCACCAAATCGTCTCATATGGCCGAACGAGCATTTGCTCTCTTCTTTTAAAAGACTCAAATTCGAGAAGGATGAGTAGATCGAGGCCGATTTAGAGCACGAAAAAGGTTTGAAGATTAGAAAAAGAGAGGGGAGCTACTCGTAGACGTTAGTAGAAGAGATTCTCAGCTTTCAAATAAATGCCGAAACGCAACATTTCTCTATGGAAAATGATGGTGTCTAGAAAAGATATAAATACGAAGGGGAGAGATTCTCACAAGAATAATTACCTCGCTAGAAGTACAACAGAATTGAGGAAAGAAGAAGAACTCGAGCAAGACCCGCCTACTGAACTTCATATGTTTTCGAGGCATTGAAAGGAAGCATAAATAAGACTAAGACTCCATGGCCAAAGTTACTGTCTGCTGTGTTCATTGAAGAGCGTTGAGCTTCTCGTCGACAGTAAGACGTTCAATCGGCGACCCCTGTAAGTTCCAGATTCTTAAAGCAAGGTGTTCGATAGCGAAACTGAATGCAGATGCTCGAGCACGCCACAACCACCACAACATTCAACGCCTACGAATCTCTGTTTTCAAAGCTCAAAAGAAGCAAATTGATCAAAAAAACGGCGTTTTGTTCACTTGAAGGAATGAAGGAGGTACCTCCGTGTCGATGTCGATAGACATATAATTCTCGCTGCGATAGAACTTGGAACGAAGAGAGGTCTGCTCGTCCCAAACGCGTTGTTTCACCTGCAAGAGGAGCTGGTGAGGGACGGGTCGAAGGTCCACCTGTGGGGGGAGGAGGGGAGGGGGCCTCTCTTACCCGCAGGAACATGACCATGAAGGTCTCGCGATATTGTGAAGAGAGGAGTGGGTAGAGGATGAAGCACACATTGCCATTCACAAGACTCAACAAGTCCAAGACCTGCAAGAGATAGTTATATTGACTTGAAAGAGGTCAACCTCTCCAACGGACATGTAGATGTATTGGTGGACGTCATCGGGGAAAATCGCGTTGAGGAAGGCGAGAAAACCTACAAAACTCGATTTTCTTTCACAAATCGTCATTCTTCCTAGTGTAGTACTGTGGTTTCAAGCGCAAAGCACAAGAAGGGGGAATGAAGTTTTCCTTATTCCATCCCCTTCTCCCTTTCTCCCCGACCTTCTCTGCCAGGCAACCCTGCAGCTGGCCAGTTAGACACGAGCGCCCACTTACAACGTCAAAGGGAGCTGGCGCTTCTTACGCTGTTTGCATACACCTCCAGCTACCCTTTAGCCTATATTTGTGACTGCAACAAGCTGCACTCAAAGGAGGCCACTCTAGCATTCTCTCTTCACATTCAATGAGGAATAGGAAGTTGGAGAGAATTACTCAGAACTCCGTCGTCTCTTCAAAATGCCGCAGAGGAACTCCCCGGGACGGCGTTCTCAGGACTAGACTGGTCAGACCTTGAGGCAACTCGGTGAGAACGAAGACGGTGAGAAGGAGAATGAGCATAATCGTCGTTCTGTCCGATGTGTTTCGACGTTGATTCGCCGACCACTTCGAGGCGATCTTCGCATGGGCAGCCTGCATCTTCTTCATTGAACTCAGTCTTGAACCCTTACGCTATTTTGCCGAAGCTTCACGATGAGCATGACAGTAAAGCCGAGCATCAAACAGCAAGGGATTACCTGAAAAGAAAAATATCACGAACTGCAAAATGTGCAACCTTGAAGAAGAGACCGGTAAGCCAAAGATTAGCCATGAAGAGGAAGCAGGAGTAGTCATGGGCATTGCGGGGGAGTCCCACCGAGAAGAGGCCGGGTACAATGGGCTGCGAGCCGTCTTCCAAAGGCTCGGCGTAGGGATTCGTGGCGGGCAGAATGTCGTGGACGAGGAAGGTCGGGATACAAAGGACAGCGACGAAAGAGGCGACGGCCAGCAACAACTTCCTGGAAGGCCCCAGGTTGTACTTTCTATTTCTGCTTTCTTTACCAGGCAATTTCCGGCTGCATGAGATAGCTGTTGACCTGACGAATCGCTTTGTAGCGGATATAAGCCGTGATCACGCTCAGATATAGCGTGATCGAATGGAGGGCAATACTGAAACTTATTTCCAGCCGGGTCGCCGTCCACGTACCTGATAATGACGTGGATGAAGAGGAAGACAATCCATTGGATGGGATAGCCGAAGGGCGGCTCGACGGGGTCGACGAGGAAGCCGAAGCGAATGGTGTAGATGAGGTAGGAGAGCATGATGAAGATGTCACAAACAGCCATGTACGCCAGCTGCAAGCAGAGCTCCCTTCAGATGACGATCAAGAGGGAGAAGGGGAGGACAACATGTCAATTACAGTAGACCACCGACAACATTGTGATTTTCGTGTCGTGAACCTTCCCTCCACTCACCACTCGGTTCACGGTGCTTCTCTTCATGATCGGCCTCGTCAACACCATGATATGGATGACGTTGGCGAACATGCCGAAGATGCAGATGGTTGCCGAGAGTACTTTGTGTACTTGTGAGTACCATCTGAAACTTATTTGATGCCGGCATCGTCCTCTTACAGTGCAAAATCGTTGAGGCTCTTGATGGTAGCTGCATCTCCTTCATCCGTCATGTCGAAGAGCTGCAACTTCTTGCCGCACTCCATTTTTGAAGTTTCTTGTTGGTTTACCTGAAAATATTACCGTATACAAAGCTAACGAAGCATTGCACGCGGAAACTAGCACGGAATTTCCTCTAGACAAACGACTATTGAAATCTCGAAGTGAAAGAGTGAAAAGAAGAAGAGAACGGAGGTTCTGGGAATGACATCAAGCTGCCCTTGGAGGGGACACCGGGGCAGGAGGAGGGGGGGGGGGGAGGAGGGGGGAGAGGGTGGCTGAATGAAGTTGAATGAAGAGAGAGAGAAGCTATGCATCGCTGGCCGCTCATCGCTCCTCCGGGGAGAATTGCTGCGAGGCGGCCCGAGGAGAGACCTCGACGACCCGCCCCGCCGCGCCCTCCTCGGCCTCCCTTCTGAGGAGAGCCTTGCAAGGAAGACTCAGAGACCGCCCTGCAGAGACTCCAAAACACCGCCGAGTGCCCACTTTCCGGCTCTCACCGTAGCTTTTCATAGAACCTCAGGGTCTATAATGAATCAGAGAGAAATGTGGCAAGGGTTATTTGGGTGAAGAGCCCAGAAATACTTCTCAATAGTAAGTTTTGCAAAGTCTCACGTGGCTTAGAGTTTCAAGACAATTTAAGAAGGAATAGCTAGCTGATATCATTCATTCCAGTTTAGATGGCATCACATCCTCCGAGGGGGGAGGGGAATAAGGAACAGCTGAAGAATCGGGTCGAGGCAACGTGGCGCGCCTTCCTCCCTCACTGTCGAGCACCTGTCTCCTTCTCTCTCTTCCCTCTCCACCAAAGACATTTCCTCCCCTCTAAGAATACGTCGGTTGCCTCCTCCCCCGTCGACGCCGGTTCTTCTAAGCACCTGCGTTGTAGCGAGCTTGTAACCTCTTAAGGAGAGTCTTATTTATAGTTATTAAGAGACCCGCTTCGTCCTCGTTAGAGGGCTTCAAGGCAACATCGACCAGTAGAGTCGAAAGCTGAAATGGGAACCTCCAGGGTTCGTCTTTCTCTACAATAACAATATTATTGTTTTCTGTTCCAAATCGAGACACTTCTGAAGAGATTAAAATGCGTGCGCAAGAACGTTGAAAGAAAGCAGGTGACTTGTTGCTTTCGAAGTTTGCAAGACACCCCCCCCCCCTCTGAGAAGAGCTGCAACAACTAGAACCTCTCATTTCTCTCGTTTTCGTAGCGAAAAGTCGTCACGCGGAAGGCAGAGCTGCTTCGATATGCAAGACCTGTGACTCTCCAAAAAAGAGCTTCCAATTGTCTCTTCAATACAGCGTGAGTGGTCGGGCGACGCTGAAGAGAAGCATGCTGAAGAGGTCGGAGATCGCCTCGTTGGATCCACGTCGGCGTCCACTATTTGGAGGGAGGCCGTTGAGGTGAGAGCGGAAAGGTCGCAGACCCGCAATTGCTATTTCCCTCCTTCATCGTCGACCCGCAGACCCTTTTCGGGGGCTCGCTTTCCGTCTTTATCCCCCGCTGCCATTAAAGGGAGACTCGACCCGCGACGTGAGACAACGTAACGGACATGATGCGATACTCCGCTCTCTTTCTGCAATTTTTGCTCAATCGAAAGAGAAGTTGCATTCTGTGTCTCCAGTGAAGATGTGAAGCTGAATAGTGGAAGAAGGCCAACTGATCAAAGAGAAGTCACGAGAGCAAATCACCCACCACCAGGAAGCCTCATTCGAGGATCTCCATTGAAACTCTCAAAGAGAAAGGATCAAAAACATGACTCGATGAAAGATGGAAAACAAGCAATTTCAATTAGATTTCAGAGACGACGACACTTCTGACGTCCACGTCTCGGCTCTTTTGACAAGAAAGTTTTTCGCCTGCTCCCGGATCTACGTGAAGGCATCTTGTGTTCTCGCAGCAATTACTTTGAGATCTCATCTACCGTAATCTCTGATCCTTCATCCTCCTCCTTCTAGTCCGTGGGAGGAGGAGTAGTCTTCACTCTGCTCAAAGATTCTCGACAACATGAGAAACGTAAGTTCGGCGGGGCTTTTCATGCGTGAATAGTTCAGATTTCTTCTGTGCTCTTTCGTGATGCCTTAAAGAGACTTGAAAAGGAAGGAAAGGGGAAGAGGAAAAGGCATTGAGCCGAGTGTTTTCAAGGTCTGGCAAGGAGGCGTCATCGAGCAGGGTAAAGGAGAGACTCTCAAAAAACGGGTGCTTAGTCACGATGTGGCATAACGCGATTTTCATCTCGTGTCTCTTTTCTTTCTATGTCCTCTTCCATAGAGATCGCCTTAGAAGTGGGAGGTCTAAATCTCGCAATGGCATTTTCACGTAATGTCAAAGTAAATTTGCCACACTAAGCACATGACACCATCGTGACATACTTCGCATCTGACTAATAACCCGTGAAGAAATAAAACCTCAAAGACCAAAAACGTAACAAGCTGATTGGAAAGTGTCGAATGGACGCCGTCTTTGGGTCTTCGACCTCATTACCCTCCCTCAAGCTTTCCTCTAATACCCCCGTCAAAGCCTAATTGCCATCGAATTTCACGTTCTGGACTCTCTTTTCTTCAATCTAATTTTTTCTCTCGTAAAAAACGCCTTTTTATCGAACTCACGTAGTATGTGCGAGGGCAGGGGTTTTTCCTGTTTTCGTGGGAGTTCGCAAAGATCACGGCGATCCCCCTCCTTTTCTGCCTGTGAATGTTTTCGACATATTTTTGCACTCTCTCTTTACTCAAGAGAGGCGCTCGAGCGTAAGAGTCGGCAGGATGAGAAAAAGCGACGCCGTCGGAAAGTCCACTAGAAGCCCCGAGGAGGGAGGAGGAGGGTCGACTTGTGGTCGACGACTCGGACGACGAAGGACGTGACTTCGAGTCCGGAGACTAGTCTGACGGGGGAGGGGAGAAAGAGGAGAAAACAACAGGAGGCTAATCGTTTCCGGCGACTTCTTCGCCTTCCCTCGAGGAGACCGATCGTGAGGCGTTCTTGACTGACTGAGGAATGAATGAAAGTTCAAGTTGGAACGTGGAAGAAGGACTGGGAAGCGAGAGAAGATCGTCGTTAGAACTTTTCCCAGAATGGAGCCCTCAGAGAGACTCCATTACTTCTCTCTCTACAGAATCCAGGAAAAGGCTGCGACGGCGAAAAGTTGCGTTCGGCACGCCGACGCGAAAAGAGCCAACTCCAAGAATGTATTTTGAGAGAAAGCGGGGGCGACGAGCACACGTTGCGATTTACTAGTTTAAATGTAAAACGTTATCTGCACCGGATAGCAGCCAGGTCTGCACACGTAACTGATAACTCTTCCTTGGAAAGGGGTCTTGAGAAACTGCGGCGTAGTATGGCTCGGAAATAGAACAAATCTAGTTAAGGCTTCATGAGAAATCAGCAAACGTCAAATCTCTATGTGGGTCCGAAGTGTGTTGCGTAGGCCGACGGTGACAGCTCTACCAACGAGTCATGACGAGATTAACTACATGCGCACGCAAGTTTTAATTAAAGACAGACACTAGGCTGTAAACAACAGGCTAAACGGGAAGAGACAAAAAAATGTTCCTAGACGTGTAGCTGAAAACGTGCATTATATAAAGTTGGCGCATCTGCTATTACGCCGTTCACTTCCGCGTTGACTTTTCAAAAGACGCCGCTGCTGCTGCTGCAGGACAGAGAAAGAGAGCTCAAAGGCATCACAGAATTCCTGCTGAAGGCATACTGCACGTGGAGCATGAAGTTCGAGTGGCCGCCTGCATGGCTTCGCCTTACTCACGAGGCGACTCTTTTGAGGTCAACGGAGACATAATGAAAAAGGGGTGAGCACCGTATTCTCTCTCAAGCAATCAAGAACTCAAAAGTGGCTCGAGTCGTTAGAATTGCACTTGCCGGGAACACGTCACAGGTCTTCGAGGGAAAGGGAACAAGGCGAGGCTGGCTCGCGACGTGGAGTCGCGTCGCCCAACACTCCGCCTTTTTATGTTCCAACTTCAATCCACAAATTCGGTTATCGAGTCCTCAAAGTCAGTAAGAGGACGTCTTTTTCACAAAGAACTCCGAGGTCAGAGCTCAGGCCTCTCGGGGAGGAAGAAGTCTTCAACAGACAACAACATTCAGAAGTCTCGTACTGTAGAAGAAGATGAGTTCCTGGCAATTTTAGCTCTTCTCAGAGATTGAAGACGAAAAAAGAAACTCTGAATGAAGCTCGTGAAGTGGGCTGTCCACCCCGCTTCTTCCGGCTGGCTTCAGAGCAGAAAATAATACGCTTCTCTTGGTGGGCACGAGATCTCGTAATAGCCGTGTTTGTAGACTGAAGAAGGACATGGGAAGCCCGTCCTTGGCTTCCTCGTCGCGGATCGACAGAGAACGGCGAGAAGACGACGAAAACATATTTTGTGGGAAATTAAATTAGCTCCCACCGCAAAGACTTCAAGGGGATTTTGATGCAGGTGCAGAGGACTTGCAGACTTTTTTGAACGACCAAAATAGTAAGATGAGACTAGAGTATGAAGACAGTAGAAGCCATCTCTTCTCTGGCACGTATCACTGACTCGATCTGCGAGAATTCCTTAGGCGACAGATTAAATTAGGTTGATTCCTTGTGGCATATGACAGAGAGAGTTCGTAGACTAATTGTTTTCATGAGTCTCGATCTCTATGGGTCTCACTCAGACTCGATTTCTAACAAGAGAAAGAAATATAATTTCCACGATGACCAATAGCCGGATGATGGCACTTTTCCTCGAGTGAGAGTGGGAGAGACAACAAGCAGCTTTCTGTCACAAACAGAGTCTCGAGGAGACACTCCGACGTTTACGAGAAGGCGAAGATTCACAGGAATATGCAACTTCCTGACATATGAGGAAGTCTTCAGTCTTCTCGAATATGTGGCAGCTGATTTGGAGGGGCGTTTGGCTAGGGCTGTTGAAGCTTTTTTTCTCAGAAAATATCCTAATAATAAATTTGTGAAGGCAGACGAAACCCGAAACCACGCAAGAGACTAGCCATATAAACGGGCAGAGAGTGTTTGTGAGGAGAGGCGAGAAGAGTGTGTAATTAGGAGACGAAGGAAGATGAGAGAAGAGGGAGAGGAGGATCTCCGATCACAAGGAACTTCCTTCTACTTCGTCCTCCTCCTCCCTCCTCACCTTCCAGGAAAGTTTGCTCTTCCAGCAAGCCCCAGGCACAGCGAGACGCGTCAAAATAGGAGAAAATATCCGGCGTCCTTCCCCGTTTTCCGCACCTCGTCTACCACCTTTTCTTCTTTCAGGCGAGGGAGGCATACACATCATTTGGGACCTGCGGGCGGCTTCCGGAGTCCCTGTTTTAGATGGATTCTCAAGGAACTACCGTAATCTTCTGAATTCGCGTCAAACGACGTTGATGTACGACGTTTATTCGGCCGAATAAAGAGAGGAGGCAGATTGTTCCGTGAACTTGCAGACGGAGTTTGGCTTTTCATCGAGAATGACGCCAGGCCTCATGAATCATGAAGCGAGTTATACATAGTTGAGGTCAGAGCAAGCTTGCATACTTTCATGCTCCAATGAAGTTGAGCATAGAGAAAGGAAAGGAACTTCTAGGGAGCAGATGAACTTTTGCAGCAGCTCGAAATTTGAACCCGAGATCACGAGAAGAAGGGACTGAAGGGGAAGAAGGACGAACTACGCCACTAGCGGAAGAGTCAAGGGGGATTGCAGCGAACCGAAAGGCGATGCCGACGTCGTCTTCCTGGTTCCTCCAAGCAAGAAGAGGGACTTGAAAGGAAAACAGCCAAGGGATGGGTGGAAGAAGACAATGAAGAGGAAGGAGGGGGGGGGGCCTCGTGGAGAAGAGCAAATAGGCGTCGACAACTTGGCCGAGTCCTCGACCTCGGGTTTTACACCGTTCAAACCACTTCTCAGACCACGACAAGCCACTCTTCCATCTCAAGGAGGCGGTCAGAAAAACACAGATGCTTGCCTGTTTGTCAGGCCAGAATACTAGAGGAGCGGGGGAAAGAGGGAAGCTGAATGACTGAAGGGGGACCCTCCGGATTTCCGTTGTGCAAGTATAAGAGGGAAGAACGTGAAGGAGATACGTTTGATGTCATGAGAAGGGTGTTTATCTCCTACGATGAAGTCAGCCACTCTAGTTGGCAACTCCTTCGCTTTTTCTCTTTGAGCTGAATTCTCAGAAAAAGATCTCACGAACATCGAATATGGAGTCAGACGAGAGACCATTTGAATATCCGAAGAGGACTTGGACCAGAGAGCGACGACCTCTTTGGCCTCTCACATGAACTTGTTTTCAGTCTGGTCCACGCAGAGTAAGATGAGAAGTAACGAAAGAGACGGGAAATACGGTGTTCGAGTACGTCGACCATCGGGCATCTGGGGGAAGGGGAGAAAGTACACGAAAACAATTAGTAAAAGTGTGGGTAATTCGAAGGCGGCGGCAAGAGGGCGGCGGGGATAGTTACGCTGCCTTCGAGATGAGAGAAGGGGCAAGAGAGGGGGAATACGGAAAGAGTTTAGGCGTCTGGGTGGCCACGCGGAGATTTACTCTCTGAGACTTCGTCTTCTGACGTGATTTTCCCGAACAACAACAAGGAAAACGTTTACAGAGCATTTGCACTAGGGCATGAATAAGAAATTCCTTCAACCCCAGGTGAATTCCAACAACAGAATAATCTTTTTGTCAAGTAGCATAAAGTCAAGAGTTGTTTTTACTCAAAACTACAGACAGAGATTGAACGAGAATCAGACTTGAGATGGGAGAGTGGAAAGGTGGTCGTCCCTCAGGAGGCGATGGAGTGACTGGTACTAGAGGGGGCAGTTGAGGGACGGGACGGATTACGAGTCGCCTTGCGTGTCAACTTCGTGCAACTCCGGGGAGAGTCGTGTGAAAGTCAGCTGTCATCTCGTTTTCGAAGGAAGACCCGCGGCAAATTCTTTCGCAAATTCCGTCTGATGGATGACATTCGCGGAGGCGTGCAGGGAGAGAGGGAATTGCCTGATTGTCACTCACAAATGGTTTGCCAGGAAAGGACGACGGGTTTATGCGTCTACGAGAATCGACGTCGTGAGAAGGCTAGAAACATTTTGTTTGGCAAGAGAAGTTGACCTAAAACTGTTACACTCGCGTGACACTTCCTCATTGCTCGAAGTGTGTCGAATGTCAAGAAGACGAAGACTTGAATGACACTCTTCAACGAAAGAAGTCGAGGAACTTCTTCCAAACTACATTTGGGGATAAGAATGGAAGTGGAAGAGGGAACTTCAACGAGGAGAGGAGGGAGCAAGAAGCAAGCAATCTTCCCTTGGCGGAACCTCGCTCTACTCTCCGAAGTCCTTGAAGACAAAACGAGAAGTCACGTCTTGAGCGCGTTTCCCCGAAAAACTTAGAACGCGACGCATTTGAAACGAACCCGGCGACCTTTCCCTCTCTCACCGAAGATGGGCAGGAAGCGAATTTCGGCAGGGGCATACCGATCGTCTGCGAGAGACGCAATAGCTTCAAGGGGAGGGGAAGGAGGAAGGGACATTGACGGGTCAGATCCGAGAAAGACTTCGAGGAATGGAACGGAGCAGCACGTAGAGGTTCGAACCTGCCAGACCCTCCTTCTCATCTTGCCATGAATTGAGGTCGAAGGCCTACGGTACCCGCAAGACCTTTCCAATGCATCTTCGTACAACTCGCAAAGAGAATTCTCACGATCCGCGTGTATCCAAAGGTTCGCATGAACTTCAGTTGAAGAAGAGAGAATTCTTCTTCAAGAGCTCTTTGAAGTCAACAGAAATGACTCGAGGAGGCTAGAATCGAGGCGAGGGGGCGGGCGGCGATGGCTTTCCGTATGAATTATTTTCACGTTAGGACGTCGAGAACGCGGCGGCGTTTTTCCTTTCAGAGAATAAAGAGACGCCCATCTGCGACCGCTTTTAGTCCAAATGGGCATTGCGTCGCCAAGAAATAGCTTGAAGTGCCAGAAAACCGCGGGTCCCTGGAGATCAACATTACCGTACACTGAAGAAGAGAGGCTTTTTTGAGAAGTTGTCAACTCCTTTGCTGTAGGCGGAGGGGTTGCAACAGCTGCGTGAGGAGAGCGGAAGCTCGAATTCCATACTTTCTCTTCAAAGAAGAGAAGAAGAAGCTGTTTAGTGAAACATGAATCTCGAGAAAGAGCGCTTCTCCTCGATGAGGGGAAAGTGAGAAGGAGAGAGAGGGGGCATATTTTTCTCGTCTGACGCACGCGCACATCTCAACTTCATTTTACTCTTTTACTCCTCTTCGCCCACTAGGCATTCCAAAAGGGAGCTCGGGGTCATCGACTCGATAATGGGCAAAAAAGGATAGGAGGGCGAGAAGATCGAGGAGGAGAGCTCATCATCGAGAAAGTAAATGTAGAATGAGCTCCCTCGAGGGCGAAGGTGACGCAGGCGACGGAGGAAGACCTCCGCGAGACATGGCGAGAGCTGAATGGACGAAGGCCCAAATCCCCCTCTCTCCCGTAGCTCCATGAATAATGCCCGCTAAACGTTCCTCGAGAGGACCGCCGCCCTTCCGAAGACCGAAAGGTTTCCTTAGCCCGCTTACGGTGTCGTCAGCAAGAGGAGGAGGAGGCGAAGACGCACATTTGGTGTCCATCTGGACAGTGTTTAGGTGAATACTAGAGCAAGAGGGAAAGACGGAAGATCGCGTTGGACGAAAACAGCAGCGACGACTTCCTTCGGCTAAAAAAATGACAGTTCCGTAATGGATTCTGAGGAAGGAGAGTGAGGGAAGGGAAGGAAGGGAACACCGACGGGCAATATATCTGCAGCAGCTGACTGAACGACGCTTCCGAGTAGGGCGACAGGAAGTCGACGACATGTTCGAGTGATCGAGAAAGAACGTCGTTAGTCGCTTATGGGAGACTTTTGCTCGCTCTCCGTCCCACCCCGCGGCTAGATTCAATTTCGACATAATTTGCCCACATAAACACAACGAGAGGCGAGACGAAAAGCAAGTTCAACGACCAAAACGTTTCACAAGGAGAAGAAGAAGAAGAGTCTTCTCGAGTTGCCGCCCGCCATACTAACAAACTGCCCTCTTGACGTCGAGGAAGAGGACGTGAGTCTTGGAAAGTCCTATCGACGAAGGGATATGGTAGCCGCGGGTTCACTTCGAGTTCTATTTCCGTTGCAAAGCCGGAATCAACAAATTGCGGAAGAGAGAAGAGGAGGCTCTTTCTCACTCGCCAGCCGACCTTATTCGGGGTGGCGAGAAGACGACGAGAAGTGGCAAGCACGTCGACTTCTCTTCAGAGAGACAGCAGAGAACGACAAACTCGCGTAGAACGGAGTCGGCATGATTCAAACGAGACCCCTTTTTTACTCTCGAAGTCGAAGTCCCTCACGCAGTGCCTAGATTCGAGGGGAAGTCGTGGAATGCCGCGAATTTGCAACGGTTTGTTTGGTTTTTGTCACATCGGCCTTCCGAGAATGCGGATCCGGCGTTCTCTCTCGATTTTGGAAGGACGTCAAAGGGCGTCGACGAGGGCATCCGATTGGAGCTTCAACTCTCCAAGAGACTCGACTGACACGACGAGCTCTCGTTCTGGATAATTCACCAGAGACCAAGGACATGGAGGGAGTCTCCAGATGTCGGAAATAGAAGGAGAAACGATGGAATCGGAATCCCGAAGGACGTCAAGGAGCTCAAACCACGAAGACGAACTTGAGAGGATGCCAATCAAGGATGAAAGAAGAGCTGCGAGGGCGTTCTTTTCCGGTCGAACTAGAGAGATGAGCAAGAGACTTGGCAGAGGCCAGGGAAGGAGGGAAGGAGGCCAATTCGAAGCAGCACATAGCACAAATGAAGCAAGCACCAAACACGGGAGAGGAGCTAAGGGAGAAGATCCCTGGAAGTCCTTCTCGCCCTCGCAGTCCTCCCCCTCAGCGGGGAGCCTGTCAGAAACAGACCTTCACTTCGACCACAAACGCTCTTCGTGGAATAGCTGCAATGTGGAAGAAAAAGAGAACTTTTGGATTGAAAGTGTATGATGACAGGAAGATGTTCAAGAACTTTCTTCAAGTGCATGCGAGTTGGCGGACTGACTAGGTTTATATTCTGAAGAAGCATTTCCTTGATTCGAGGAACGGTAGGAATGCGAGTTCTGATCCAATCAAGGAAAGCCGGAAAGAGGGACTTTGGTGACGAAACATTCAGGAGGCGGTCAAAGGAAGGGGCTAAGACGGGAAGAAGACGCCTAGGTCTGCAGACGCCTTGAAGGCATGCATACTTTTGCAGACGTGCCCATGAACATCCAGCTGGCTGCTTCTTCTTCTTCTTCTTCACAAACCCGACGTCAACTACGAGAGCAATAGATGACTGAATATTCAGCTGAATTGGGGAATACACTACACGAAGCTCCTTTTTTGAAACATGTCACTGAGTTATAAAAAGTTTTCGGTTCTGTTTGCGTAAACTCATGTGGTCTACGCAAACATGAGGAAACCCTCAAGGGCTTTGCACCTCGAGCGAGTGTGTTTCCAGTGGAGTTGCGAATTCTTGAAATGTGTCCAGGTTCCTAGAGACTATGACGAATTTGTTATTCAAGGCAGATCTCTGAGCATCAAAGATGGAATACCCAGAGCTCCTCACGATTTCAGAGATGTGCATTTTCCAGCTTGCACGTCTTGCCTGGGAGCAGAATCGAAAGTTCTTATTTCATTAGTTCCAACGAGCGATGATGGTCATTAAGGGGCAACTCATGAAATATCCAGTGAAAAAGAGATGCTGCTTCCCCACGAGGAAGCGCTTCTCCCCTCTCTTCTCCCATGCATAATCCACTCAGGAAGACGAAGACGCAAGTTCGAGGCGAGAGGCCGGGACGGAAACCGAAACTCAGAAATCATCTCGCGCGCGGTAACTCTTTTAGCCGCGCATAAAAGAAAGGGAAATCTTGCAGGGAGAGAGGGGAGAGTTCGAAGACCTCGAGTCTCTCGACGAGTCCATAGAATTCTTCTCTCAGAGGTTGATCAGCGGGTCCAAATTACCACGGCCGCATGGCGATCTTCGAAGGAGAATTGTGCATTTTTGATGAAGGCCCACGTGGCGTGGACGAAGGGGAAAAATTCTCTAGGGAGGTCGCGTCAGAGGCTGGAAATAATTTCAGGGAAGATTATGTAAACTTTTCGCCTGAGTCACCTTTCTAATAAGGAAGAGCTCTTCCTGATTGCCTTCTTACTTTACATTTTCCTGCACGTACACAAGCCAATGTCTCTCAGTTCTTGGAAAGAAGAGAACTTGGAATTGAAACTCGAAGAAGAGGGAGGAGGGCGGGGGGGGGGTGTTCGTGACACTCTGCCACTTACGACTCGTCACTTTCTCTCTTCTCCTCCAACTCCAGAACCATTTTGGGAGTTTTAAAAATTTCACGCTGTCAAAATCGAGGAGAACATGGCTATTTTAGAGACTAACTTCGAGGAGAAAACTGGCCACACGCGAGAACCACATAAATAATTGAACTAAAAACATGGAGAGGGAGAGGGATGACGGCGTTCGTTTGCAAATGAGACGCCTCTCTTCTCCATCACATAGACGCCAAAGGCTCGCAGAGGTGGCAAAGAATGAATTTCGTTTCTCTTCCATCTCGTCGATTGCCTAAATCAACATCGAGGTGCAGACGCAACTCGGTGGCAGACGGTGCTGATGAAACTCCAATCGTGGCCTTCTTGGTCCCCCCTCCCCCATTTGATTTTCGAACTCGATTGAGCCAATAAAATGTCGTCTCGTTTTCTACGTAAACACAACTTCCTTGACAAAAAAATGTTGCAACATTGCATGTGCGAGGAGATTCTGCAAACCCTTTATTCAAGAGAAAAGAAGACGAAGAGAAGTGTCTGGTCGGGGGAGCTCAAGACAGGGCAAACTACTATAGAAAACACAACAACAAGATATTTGTTTGTTTGTTTACTTCTTCTCTCTTAACGTGAATATCGGCAAATGTGGGTGTGGGTGGATGTGGTCGAACCAGTCGTTACCGTATAAGAAGAGACTACCGTAATCGAGGGAGGCTGTGTGGAGTGTTCGCTTCAGTCGCCTCGTCAAATGGAGAATCATTTGGACTTGAAAAGAATCCTCAATGTCCATTGACCGAAGACAGACTGAAGCGATCGCCCGTGTGAACAACAATAAGAGCGGAAGAAGAAGAAGAAAGAAGGAAGGATGGGCTTAAGGATTCTCGGCTAAACAGGCATTTTCCCTCAAATTTCACATACAACCACAACAAACTCAACAAGTCGTATACTTGCATGTTCAGATTAAGAAAAGAAGGAGAGAAAAAGAAAATAATTATGTGCTGCTTTCGAGCCGGGCGCATATGCACGTTTGTGTGTATTGTTGTTTGAATGAAAAGAGAGAACTTGGAGAGTAAAGAAGAGAAGAAATCTGTTTTCGACCCAGAAGAAACTACGTGATATATTCTTGGAAATAATGCTGTTTCGACGACGATTAAACGATTTTTTTTGTTAGATGAAAAATGAGAGAGATTTTCTATTTGCGAGAACACTCCTCATCGTCCTCATTAAAATGGGACAGACGAATTTGAGAAAGAATAAAAATAAATGAATTGTTTCATGAAAACGAGAGAGAGTGACAACCACCGGTACAATTCGATTTAGCCATAACACACGCAGACGAATCAACAAACAAATGAATATTTAGAGAGAAACACGGAGCATGAATAGTTGCTAAACGTGGGCTAAAATGCTGCTTTCAAACGGATTCTTTTCTTGCTTTTTTCTTGGACGAGACTTGTCGAGACACAGACACCGTATCCCAAGAGAGAAAGCAAAAACGATTATGAACTACCGTAATCCTAGCGGGTGAGAGAAGAGAGAGAGAGAGAATCGGTGTGCTTGCAATGTCCTCTTGAAGCAGAGTGACGACGTGAGAGAGAAGAAGAAGAAGCAACAAGATGCAGCCCGTTTCGAGCGACTCGATTTCAGAGAAAAAAAGGACGAAAAAGACCCCGGCCAGGCGGCATGAAGACCATGAAGACAAATTCTTGCAAAACATTCCTTTTTCACATAAAAGCTGGGCTGTTTACAAGAACGACCACGTTTTTAAATTTAAAAATCTTAAAACGTCTTGATTCGAGAAAATCCTTTAAAAGAATACAAAAAGAATTGAAAGTGTGGACCTGTACGACGGGGTTGGAACTAAAAGCACCGCATGGTTTTTAGGCAAACGATCTATGGGCAACGATTTCTTTCAAGAGAACCATTTTGACGAACGCTTCTAATGCTCTACGAAGGAGATTTGATGAAAGAGGACGAAAAGAGGAAGGAGGAGGGGAGGGAGGAAGAGAAGACGATTGCCATGTTGAGTAAAAGGAAATCAGCCATCACGCGCTTTCACCTTGACCTTGAATATTCGACCTTTGTGAGGTACAAACAAGAATAGAGAACGTTGTGGGGGAACTTGGTTTTTTGGAACGAGAGAAAAAGACAAAGCAAAGAGGAAGAAAAAGCTCCTAGTGGTTATCCGTGGCGACTACTGGTTCAGATGTTTTCTTTTTTGGCCCTGCATCTACACGCTAAAATTTGATCAGATAAATGTTCACCTCAGCCTGGATTCTTCAAATAATGTTGTAAGACCGAGGAGCTACAAGTTTTGTTTTGAAGAGTATGTAGCTTCTTTCATATGAGAGAGACAATGGTCCCATTTCGGAGATTAAGGTAAAATCCTAGCAACAATTTTCACAAAAAAAAAAGGAGACAAGTAAGGACAAACCACCACAAGGACAGACATCAGAGAGAATAATTGTCTGTACGAATGTTTTTGGGTTATACAAGTTTTTTTTTCTTCAAGAGAACATACACGAGACGATAATATGACCGAGCCAACGCGCATATGCCTAGACTAGAAATAAACAGAAAAGAAAAGAAAAGAAGGTGAAGACAAGATGGCGAGCATTTCTAGTTCATTTAGAAGAGAACCTCAATGTCACCATGTTCTTGCTCAACACCGGATCACCCTTACCAAAAGACACAGCCGTCGACACTTAAAACGCGTCAACCACACGAGAACGACGAGACTAAATGTGCGCACTAGCGACTTCACCACACACCAGCTTTGCGTCAGCCAAAAGGGGGATTGAGAAGGAGAAGAAGGAGACGGGGGCTGAAAGAGCCAAGACCAAGGCGCGGGAAGAGAGCACTCTCAGAATCTCCGGTTTTCCTTGTGAAGGCAAAGTTATTTGGGAAGTGCGGGCTGTGAAGAAAATCAAATCAAAACTTAAATCGAGAACAAATAATAATAAGAAGAATAAAGTGCAATTTGGCTGTTCATCCCGGTCACTGCGAGAACCCCGAAAGAAATACAAAAGAATACCAATTCTGTGGAGATTTAAGAGAAGAAGAAGAAGCCGAAGAAGACGTTGGAGATGGTGGGGGAAGAGTGTACCGTAGTGTTGCATAGACCGTAACAGGCGACGAGGTCATCACGGGTCACAAGCGCTCTCTTGGTCGCTGCTCTTTCTGTCCCTTCTTGGATCTTCTTCTTGACAGGAGGAGGGGAGGGGACAGAGACGACCATTCGACACGCTCATGTGAACGAGAAAGGAAGAGGAAAGAAGTGGAAAATACCGCTAAACTAGACGAAAAAGCGTTGAAGAGAAAGCAAGGATCGTGGCATCTCCCAGCCCTGGTCGGACACGCGCCTCGAGGAAAAGAAGGAGAAGGATCAGCAAGTGTGCGGAATCATCACAAGAGACGAGACGGCAAAGAAAACTCTGAAGGGAAGGACGCCTCAAAAGACTTGACAGAACCCCGTGTGCCGGGTCTCCCCTCAGTGGAGACTGTGAGAAGAACTTCTAGCGGGCCGAGAGCGCTACCGAAGGACGGGCAACTTGAGACTCCAAGGGGACGGACTCCAGAAGCTATGAACGAGTCCCCTCGGGTCATCTACTTAACGTTCTTGAAATCGGTGGAAACAGTGGAAGAAGTGCCACTCGTGGAGGAAGAGTTGGAAGAAGAATTAGAGGACGAGGGCGAGGTGCTGGAGGAGGAAGAAGTGGTCTTGGGCGCGGCGCCACTCTTCTTGTGACTGCGAGACCAAGTGGCGGTGTCCGAGGTCGTCGAATCGGGCACCTGCACACTCGAAAGGAAGACGATATAAAGAAGAGGGAGAAGGAAACCTGAGCGTCGACGTGGGAAGAGGAGTCAGCACGAAGCAGCGTCGAGGTGACGGCCTGCGACATAGCCAGCGCTGCCTGTGTGGGCGGCGCCGAGAGCGAGAGAACTCCGCTCAAGGAGTTGGAGCCGCTGCAAACGGCGCTCTGAGGCTGCGGCTAGAGGACGCGATGGGCTCGTGGAGCCGCCCTCACAGTCGCCGACCGCGGGCGTCTGCGCGTCCACGAGCCTGCATTCGCTCCAGTCAACACTCTTCTCCCAAAGAACTTCTAGTCTTTTGCTACTTTAGCGCTTCTGCTTTGTGAAGAAGGAAGAAAGCGCCTACTTGCTGGCAGCGGAGTCGGGGCGATGGATGACGGGGCCGCCGAGGACCGAGCCGAAGCCTTGAAGAGAGTTGCTCCCCGAGTGAGGCGAGCGAGAGTTCTCGTTGAAGTAGGCGAGGAACTCGCGGGACACTGAAAGAAATCAATCGATTGAAAGCAGACGCAGAAAAAACGAACCGTCTTTGAGGAGAACATCATTGCCGGTGACAAGCAGCGGGTCGTTGGGAACCGCGCTTCCGAGAGGAGCTGGAAAGACTTCTTTATGTCATCAAGAGAGACATACTTGGTAGAGGAATGCCGACGGGCGTCACTCGGGGACTGGCCAGTGCTGACGAGCACGCCGAGAGGAGTTGCTGTTGTTGCTGCTGAAAGAATCCAAGTTATTCTTGTGACAATCCTTCTGAGGGTTAGAATGGAAGAGTGAGAAAGCAAAACAAGGAGAAGCGACGCAGCCAAGGAGAGGCATGCGAGGAAATCTCAAATGGATGAAAGACGAACGGATGAAGGAAAGTTCTGAAATGGTGGCAGAGGTGATGGCGGTGTGGAGGACGAGGTCAACCACAACTGCAAGCTCGGGTTAGACCCCTTCGGAGAGTGCCACGAGGCATGCAACAACTCAGGAGAGGGCAACCACCACGTCTTCTTCAGGGGCCACTCCACGGACCTTGTATTGAGCGTGGGCGAGAGCCTGCTGGAGGTCGACGGTCGTCTGGTTGGAAAGGGCAAGGGGCGAGGTGGCCTGCACGACGGCGGCGAGGGGCGAGACGAGAAGCTGACGGGCGGCCAAGTCCGCCGCTGCACTCAGCAAGGGAGACGACGAGGCGGAGTTCGCTCGCATCTGGAGAGAGAAAACTTCGTTCGCTTCAGACTTCATTGCGTTCAATTATTTGTCCTACTAAGAAAGAACAAGAATGGAACCTGTTGGACAATGCTGTTCATCATGGCGTCGTTCTGCTGTTGTTGCTGGATGATCTGCGCGGCGACAGCGGAGGCCGCCGCACTGTGCGTCACTGGGATAAGAGGACGAGGAGCGACAAGTCGCTGGAAAGAGTTCTTCCTTCGAGAAGGAGCTCGAACCTGTGTTGGCTCGGGCCTCGTGACGATCTGTGGAGGTGAGGTCTTCGGCATGATGAGGGGGGTAGATCGAGTGTGCTGACTGTGAATGGCGTCCATCACAGAACTGAAGCAAGAGATCTCCTTGTGAGCCTTTCTCCTCACCTGAAGGAGACGATCTGTCCATTCGCCGTCGTGAATTTGGTTGGAGAAGCGTGATAGGGCGAGGCGTCGTGGGAGTCGCCACCCGAACGACGAAGCATCGCTGTCGCCACCAAGTTGCTTGTTGTTCCTGAAAGAAAGTCATCTTCTGCTTCATCCCTTCCATACTATGCTTAGTGGACTATTTTCAACTAAACAACATCCGAGGAGTGAATGAAGTTGCAAACCATTGGTAGGTGTGGTAGACAAGAGGTGTCTCGGATCGATTTGTGTCTGCGAAATGCTCGACTGGGGTGGTGGAGGCGGCGGAGCTGAAAGAGAAAAAAATGTTGTTCTGCTCGATTTTTGCTGTTTCTGAAAAGCTAAAGATCGATGGACACACCAGCAGGTGCATTTCGCTTTCTCGAGGCGACCATCGGTGCGTGTCCATTGGGTGAACTCTGGGAGGGCGACAGCTGCGAGACGAGACCTCCCGCCGAAACCGTCACTGAAATTGGTGATTTGACCCTTGTTAGATAGTTTTCTTTGTTCTTTACGGCTTCTTTTGAACTAACAAGACCAGTCAAAGCTTGCAATGAGAAATAAAAACTAGTCAAAGCTGTTACCTAATATGTTAACCATCGTCCCTCTCCTCAAAACCCTCGAGTTTGTTCTTCCCGTGGTGTCTCCCCCAACTTCTCCACAAAGAGCGCTTCCCGTAGCTTCTCCATTGCCCTTTGCTGCTTGCATAAAGTCTTTGATTCTTGATCGAATGTCTCAGAAAGAGATTGAGTTGAAACACAAGAGAGATTGGTTTGAAGACTTTATCCAAGCAGTACGAACGAGGGGCGGCCGTGGAGAGCCACGGGACCAAGCGCACTCTGAGTGAGAGGCTGGATGGGGGACAGCCACGGGAAGTTGTACTGCTCGAAGGTTTTATACACAGGCATACAATTTCTTCGTGTTCAAGGTGAGAAGAGAGACTGAAGAATAGAGAGGAGACTCTAACAGAAACTATTTTCTTCCATAACAATGAACATGAACAAAACGAGCAAGAGGAGTCTGCACAGAAAGGACTATCCTAGAGGGAGTAACAGCACAATTCTTCTTCTTCTTCTCGAGACATCAAGGAGGAGCCTGAGATCGCGTCAAAGGCGAAGGGAAAATCAAAGAAAAACTGGAAGAAATGAAGTCAACAACAGAATAAACTAATTAGGATGCTTTTTGGTAGGAATATTAAGTCTAGGCGATGTTTCACTAAGGCATAACATGTCCCCTTCATGGAGATTGTGAACAAAGGAAGAGAAGTCCCTGAATCTAGAACATATAAGTGACAAAGTGGGCTCTGATATCTTCGCAGAGAGACAATTCGAGCCACTTTAAGACTGAGGCAGCACGGCGCAGCAGCAGAAACAGAGCTAACGAAGGCCTACATGAATGTATGAATGTGTTCAAATGTACAATGGAGAAGTCCCCCCGAGAACATGTAGTTTGTATGTGGAACCGGATTATTTCAATCGATAAGAAGACAAACGAGTAGAGCTAGAGGATCTCCTCGACTACATCGGAAGACCTAGAGACAGCCTGGCCGGGCACCACATTTAGATTTGGGTTGGGACGAGTTTTGACGAGAATTACTCGGCGAAACTCACGCTGAGTGGCCGGTTGTTGACGGCCGTTGACCGTGTAGGAACCAGCTGGCAAGACTCGAGTCAGCACTGTCTGAAAGGGAAATGGACTCCTCTCGAATTGAGGACTTACGGGTTCATCCCCGGATCGCGGCTGCAAGACAACGCGTCGAACACTTGGTCCTGAGGGTCCTCCACTTATTGTTGTGACTGGAAAGCTGAAAAAAGCACAACTGATTTCGAGACAAACAAAGGAGCCAATCATAGAGAGGAAGAGATACTCACCCGCTGCCGACTCTCGGCTGCACCTTCACGAAGCCTTCAGGTCGGACATCGCGTCGTTGCTGTAGTCCTGCAACAATTACTTGATTCCTTGAGTTGATGAGAGAGCTCTCACCTCCTCTTGTGTTGCTGACGATGGCGTTGACCTCCTCGCTGGTGATGCTTCCCAGAGAATCTCGAGAGGCATGTCGACTTCGCTTTTCAGCCGGCTCGTCCAACTGCAAATATCGATCGGTATTGACATTTTTTCAGGAAATCGATTTTCAACAGCAATCTTGCAGGACTCACATCAGAGATGGCGGAACTGCCTCCACTCGACAGAGTGACCATCGCTCCGACATGCAGACCCGGCGGTCCCAAGGAGTCGGAGGCTGCCTTCACAGCAGCAATAGCCGAGGCTGGAGGTTGAATCCGTGTTGATCGGTCTGAGGAATTGGATGCGTCGAGCCAGTCGTTGCTCGGTGTGAGATACTCCTGCTTCGGTGTCCTTCCCTTCGACGCCTCCAAGGTGCTCATTTGACCATTTGGAGATGTCAGGATAGATGCTAAACAGACTGAGATGTTCCCTTCTCTCTAATCTCTCACGTCTTGTTAGAGTCTTCAACTCAAACGCCGAGAAGACGCCCGTGCCCCAGATCCCTTCGTGAGCTGGCAACTCATCGGTGTCACTCTCTCTTCGCTTCTCCGCTTCAATTCTTTCTCTGCTTTCTGGATTGCTTGTGTGGATGAAGTTCGCGAGGAAGAGATCCAGTTCTCGAACGGCAATACTGAAAGGCTCTCATTGGCGGAGAAGGAGGGACTACAGTACCTGATATGGTAGGGATTAACGCAGAGAGAGGGATACATGCATTCTCCGCACTTCTCCAACCTCTCGCCGTCTGTGCTTTCCAAGGGGATGCCCTTGAAGAGAATCACCATCACTAGATCGAGTCGCCACACTTTGTCTGCCTGCATTCAGAGACTGTCTGAGGGAGAGAGGACGAACCTGTCTCAAACAGTCGATGCGCCGCATCTTGCCCTTTTGATCTGGATTCGAAAGAACACAGACTGCTGGCCGAGTACCCGTCACCTAGAAAGCCCTTTCCTCCCTGGAGAGAGGAGACTCACGGAGCAGACGAAGTTGTCCCTACAGTGTGGCTGGATGTCTTTTCGCAATTTGCCGAGCAGCCGCGCGGCCCATTTCTGCTTCACTTCGCTTCGTTCTGCCTGTAAAAGTTATGCTGTGCAACGGAACAGGGAATGGAGTCGTTGGGTAAATCTTTTAGAGGAAGAAAAAAGAATGTTGCTATGGTGAAGCAAAAAGGTGAGCAGGGGAAAGAGGAGCTTACCATGAGATCATCCTTGGCTTTCTTCTCTTCTTCTACAGTCATTCTCTTCTCTTGTTTCTTGAGGAATCGGCGCTTCGCCGCCTGCAGGTTGAACCAAACATAGGCGAACTCTTTCACGTAGGGCAGCAGCGCCTCCACAAATGGATGGAACTCGTCTTCCACCTGAAATCTCACTCTTTCATCTCGCTAACTTCAGAGCTTTTGGGTGTTTCCCCTTTAGGTTCTTTCCCCGAACAACTTCCTTCCCTTTGCTTTAACGAGACTCTCCTCGAGCCACATATCATTAGTCCCATGCTCAGGTTTTTCATCCTACATACATAGCAAAATATTTAATCGAGCTACGGTAACAGGGGTGAGTGTGCTCGCAGGTGTGTTCACGGCCATCTGCGCGCGCCCTGCATAAACGTTTTTTGGCAGTCGCCCTGCTCCACCCGAGAAGTCTCGAAGACAACAAGGAAGTCGTCGAGAAAGAGGTGAATCGCACCTTCGCCTCGCCACGGCCACTTTCTGGTTTCGGGCCCCCTTTTTCCCTTGCATCAAAAGCGACAACGGGGACTGATGTCGGCAGGGCGGCGGTCGACGAGACGACGTCGTGCAGACAGTCGATACCGTCGACCGGAAGCCTCTAGAAGACTCATCGCCCTGGACACTACAACTCCCTCTGCCGTCTCCACTCAAGAACCAAAGACGTCGTCGAAAAGACTAATCCCGTCATCAGCAAGGAAGACTGCCATCATTTCATGTGTCGGAGCAATTTTCGTAAGAGCCCCTCGCCGTCTTCTCGATGGAGAACTCTGTGTCCGAGGAACGCAACTCGCGCATATTTTCTACTCTCTGAGAAGAAGAAAAAGGCCTCTGTTCTTCAGAAAGTTGATTGAATTTCTGAGCATGCTCTTGCCTAGAGTCGGGCATGAGGAAACCCGAGAGGAGCCCCTTCCAGCTCTTCCTCTTCTCTTTCATTTCCTGAACCCGAATCTCAACGTCGTGCTTCACTTCAAGTGCCTCGGACGGTTTTTAGCTCGCCAAGACGACCAGAAAGAACATCTCGGTCTCTCCTTCTTCCTCTTTTCTCTTTTCTGTTGCCAATCCAAGAAAGCCGACCTCCTGAGTGTGGGCTCCAAGTGGCGTTCCCCGTTTCCCCTCGAAACCTATCCTCATCCGGTTCGAGAGGTGAAGGGGGGGGGGGGGCAGGCGCATTCCGGTGCTTCCTCTGGCACAGAAAAAGCGTCTCTCGCCTCTTGTCTCGCCACCCGGCCACCCGTCGACGTCACACGTTTCTGGCTCGCCGCTCCTCGACTTCGAGGCCGAGAGGCGAGAGGGGCGGCGGCGGTGTAAAAACGCGCCGCCGCATAGACCAGGTCGGAGAATGCTCCGAGGAGGCCTTGTCAACGCCCCTTGTCGTCTCGAACAACTCGAGACTATTCTCGATGTTCTCGGATTTCAGTAAAAGTCGCTTTTCGTTCAAGGGAACAGGGATTTGAGGACAAGCCGGTGTTCGGCCTCGATGCCCCCTCCACTTGCCTTGCTTCTTCTTCTTCTCAAGATAAGGGCATTAGAGGGGTGGCCACACGCCGATGGAGGCTGCCCCGGCCAGGTGGTGAAAGCGCGATGGAAAGCAACGCGTCCGCCCTTGGCAGAAAGACCAAAAAAGGCTGTCCTCGAAACGCTAAAGGGCGACGAGGCGACACAAGGCTGAAGGAGGGGGTGCAAAAAAGTCCAGCCATTGATGAGACGATGAGCAATTGAAGGGGGAGAAGGGGCAGGAATTGGCACGAGTGCAAGCAAGCCCCGATGATGAAGACGCTGAAGGGACGAAGAGGGCGTGCTACCCCACCTCGACCCACGTTCAGTTTACATAAATTCGTGATGAAATGTGCTTTCTGGTCAGTTTTCCCCTTCATCTTTGTTTTTCACTTTCCTTTTTACCACAAGGCGTCTCAATCACTCGCTCATCATCCAGAAGACACGCATTCGAGACGACGAAGGGGGTGGACACATGGGAAGGGATCCGTGATTACCGTAATCCCCCAAACATCCCTTGGCGGCGTCCATGGCGATTTTCGTGTTGAGAATCACAAAAAGCGCCATGTCGAACACGTGGCATGGCAGTCACAGCGACAGCCAGACACGCCATTGCTCCAACATTTTGCTTCAGGCTGGGCGAGACATGGCACGATTCAGAAAGGAGAACGAGACGAGAGCCTAGCCGTTTTGGGAGTCTCCGTCGACCCTTGCCGGCCTCGGTTACTGTACTCGAACCCCTTCGTGGTTTTCGCTGTGAGAGGAGTGAGAGGAGAGAGAAGAAGACGAGGGGTGGCAGCTTATCAAGTCGGACATTCGAGCCAAGTGTTGTGTGGGCAAAAACTGTAGGAGAGTGCGCTCGACGATAAAGCGTGCGTGTCCCGGCTCATATCAGGGGGACGGTCAAAGTGCGAATCTCCACAGAAGGAGACTCTGAAGAAAAACCTTCCCGGCTGGTGAGCGCTCTTGGAACCCTCACTGCTTAGGCTTCAACGCCACTTGCTATCTTTCTAGATTGAAGCTGGAACCCCCGCAACGACCTCTCTCTCCTATCAGCAAGGAGGAGGCTGAAGTCTGAGTGGCCCTCGGCGAGAGAATGACATGTTTTCCTAGACAATCAGGGTCATTCCCGAGGCGAGTCTGTATCTCGGCCGGCCGCCGCCTGATAGGTTTTGTTTTTCTAATGGCGAGACCAGAGCATCAAGGTTCAATGAGGGGAACGGCGACGTCCACGTGCTTGGAGCATGGCGTGGCGGCGGGTGGCGGTGTTCGCCCCGTCGCAATGAGGCGAGACTGGACGAAGAGGCTTCCTAGAAACGAGCGCCGCCGCACACGAAGCAAGGCTAGACGCCTCCTCTCCCGCCTCCCGCCTCCCCCCTCGCCCTGCTCAATCAAACATTTGTTCTCCTCTTTGGGCTTTGTCGCTCTCAGGATTTCCTTTCCCCCTTCTTCCCTCTTCCTATTGATATGGAAACGGCTGAAGAAAAAAATGCAGACGACGCATTTGCTGTTTGTCAACAGAAAAAGAAAGATTTCAGAGGGGGGTCGAGAACGGAGATAAAATGCATTTCAAGGAAACGACGAGAGGCGCGCCGCGAGGAGCGAGCAAGAACAAGACGCGCTTCAGAGTTCACAGGATTGAAGAGGTGATGAAAGCGCGAGAGAAGACTGAGGAGAGTCTGCGAGACGAACCATTGTCGGCGTGCCCGTGGCCGAAGCGAGGAGAAGCGACGAGGGAAAGCCGGCCGTCAGAGGAGGCGGCGGCGGTGGCGGCATGGCGACGCTCGCGCCGCCGGCCTCGTGGATCATGTCGAGGAGCTTGCGGACGGGGTCGACGGCGAGTGCCTCGGCGCCGGCGAGCAGCCGCTCCTCCACGCTGTTCGTCATGAGCGAGGAGGCCGTCTTCCGCTCTCTCCTTTACCCTGTTGCCCTCAGACGGTGAGAAGGAAGAAAGAGGAACGCGGAATGGCTAGACACACGGCTGTTGACAATTGAAACGATGCGAAGACACGCGGCGGGCAAATGTTTAGATTTCGAGACTGAGACGAGGCGCCCCCTCCCCCCTCCACGGCCATCGCCTCGTCGAGGAGTTCAAAGGTCAGATGAGAATCCTCCTCGCGAGAGAAGATGAGGAGAGATTTAACATTTACAACGACGATTTCTATAGAGGCAAGGAGGCAAGGCGTCATATCGCTGTGGTTATCCGGGATGAAGCGGGTGAAAGAGCAGAAAATGTGAAGAAAAACGCCGAGACGTCTGCCGCGTCGTCACTGCGAGAAGCGAGGAAGGGACGGGGGGGGGGTCGAGAGATAGCAATCGGAGAGGAGGAAAGACAAGCAAGCCCCTTTCGAAATACTATGTGCACCCGCCTTCTCCTAAACTCATTCACCGTCCTTGGGGTGGCCCTAAACACGGCGGGTTACGGTCCCTAAAAGACAGGATTCGGCAGTGTCGAGAAAGATGTCTTCCACGTGTGAGGTATTTTTTCCTTGATACAAGGTGAAGGGGGGAAAGCGCTTTCGACCCTCAAGACGATAAAGGGAACAAAGACAAATTCCTCAAGTCTCATTTTTTCCAATCGACTAAGCTCGTCCTGAACGCGGGTCCCTCAATCCCTTCTCCCAAAAGACGTGGACAGTAATCTCCCTCGAGTTGTTCCTGCTTTCTCATTTTTGATCATCAACACATCAACAACAAGTAGATCGTAGTGGCGAGTAACACTTTTCCCAGGACGCCTCTAGCCTCTAATGAGAGCGAAGTGTGACCTCAGCGAGTGTTTGGCTTCCACTCGGGGACACTTTCCCGGTCAGTAGTGGGGGTTTCATGTTATTCGGCCAAAAGAAGAGCTGCGTTTTGCACGTAGATTCTAGGTGCGGGCGTCGCGCTCTCCTCTCTCCCCGTAAACGACAGATGAGACATAGAAATAGAAAGATTGGCCGGCTTCTCCTTTGAGGATTCATTCGTTAGCCTCAGGAGAGAAGAGCACGAGGAGTCTCCACGCCTCCTCACAGGTGCCAGCCAAGGGACGAGAGAAGCTTAGTCCTCCTCGTGTCCTTTCCGACCAAATTGCCTCTCCCCAAGAGGATAAGGATCATGGTGGATAAAAGCGCGTGCGAGTGAATGTGCCAGACGGCCCCCGGCTTCTTCTTCACCGTCAAACCCGAGGTGCTCGATGGTTCTTCTTCGGGGGCGGCTTGGCGACTTCCGCCGGGGCGAGGCTCTCCACGGCAGGAGGGCGCCCCCTGGACTGAACTGAACCCGAAGGACGCCTTTTTTCTTTCTTTGCTCCCTCTCGGTCTTAGAGCACCAAGAGAACATGAGGGGCTTGTGACGAACAGCTGACAAGCGAATTTCCTGTGTAGACATCGGATCTCGAATGACTCAGATTGAGGCTACTCGAGAAGGAAAAGAAGGGGCAAGAGAACGCAGATGCTCGCCCTCCATTGAATAATGAATAACCCGAGGAGTAGTGTGTGCAAATTTCCGGTGCGCGAGGAGGAGTGAATAGGGGAAAGGAGCTCAAAGACAAGAAAAACCCTCTTGGAAATAGCTGAGATGCCCCCGTCCGGGTGGAGGGAGGAGGAGATGATTACGGTAGCGAGCTTTGAACACGAATTGCGCGACGAGAGCCAAAAGACGTCTGTGTTCATCGAGCGGGAAGGGGGACGACGGGGGCGTCGCTGCGTTGGGGGACGCCGAGGACTCGAGCACTTTTTCCCAAGTCTTGGCAGTCGACGAGGAGAGGGGGAGAGAGGGGGACGACGAACGACGACGAAGCAGTCAAACAATGGCCTTCTCCCTTGGCTTCTTCTTCTTCTCGGAAACCCCCTCGCCTCCTTCCCAGACGCTTATGAATATGCCACAACGTGGGTCTTTCCTGTACTATTCGGGTGGTCTGGCCCTCCTCGTCTTTCTCATGAAAAAAAAACATCTGAGACCCCTTTGAAACGTATCTGAGTGGAGTTCCTCCCCTCTCGCCCTCTGGCGAACAAACATCCTTGCGTGTGGCTTGTGGTCGATTGTTTTGCAGAGCACACAATGCGAGAAAGAGAGAGGACGACGCGTTTAAAAGTGCAACGGGGTTGGCGGCGAGAGGGAGAGAGAGAGGTTCTGGCATTGGACCCGCGGTCAAAAGAGACTGGAGGAGGGGAGACGAGGTCTTTGAGTCTTTGAGGTGGAACACTCTCTGGGGCCTTCTCCTCTCGATCAACGTCGTCAAGGCAAAGCGAAAAAAGACGAAAAACCCTCGCATTGAAAAAGAAAACATGTGGAAATGGCCTTCGTTTTGTGGCTGCTGCTGGGGGACTCCAACCGTAACCGGGGCGACTCACAACGGGGTTCCAGCGAGTCTCCAGCACCCAAGAAGGCGGTCGAAAACGATAAGAAGGACGCGATTTTTTGGCCGCTCCGTGCGATTTCAGCCTCCCCCATAGAAGCGCCTTTTGATAGGGAAGTGAAAGAAGGGGAAAGGGGAAAGCAAGAGAGGTGCAGGCCGTTTTGTATGGAGCCCGATGTCTGGCGGCGACGGGCCGCATGGCCGTCGTGTCCTATGAGTGTGCCAGGGGAGAGCTGCGTCACGCGAGCGGACGAAGAGAGGTGTCTGGATTGGAAATCGGAGTGAAAGCACGCGATGCCATTATGGAGGAGGAGGCGGCCAGACAGCAGCACCCCCTTTGGCGGTCTTCGACCATTCCCCCTCCCCGGAAAAGCATTGACGACAGAGAGGAAAGGGAAATTGGCTCGGAGCACGAAACTCGCAGACGACATGAAGAGATCAAAAACGGAAGGAGGTGAGAAGAGAGGCTTCGAGGGGCTGTTGACTGCCCGGATGACCGAGGGAGAAGGGGAAAGGGGGAAGCCTTATCGCGACGTCTCGGAAGACTGCTTGGAGCCCTTCTCTCTCCTCTCCCGCGCCTATCAACCGCTTTCCCAAAGCATCTCCCCCTCTTTTCTCGCGTAAATAATGGCTCGCTCAGCAGAGATCCGGTGTGCTGACTATTTGATTCAAGAGAAGAGGAAAAACAGAAGGAGAGAATTACATCAACAGTGAGACAAAGCAAATACTCCGCCACCCAGACTCGTCGAGTTCATGGAGTGGATATCCGGTGGCCGACGAAGACATGGCGACATTCTACTTCTGTCGTGTTCTCCCATGAGAGATCCCGCCCCCTTTCCTTCTTCTCTCAGAGTGGTGACTGACGTCGAAAATTAGAAAAAGTAGCGAGTAACGAAAAAGAAGGCGGGCGAACGGCGTTCCTGTTAGCAGCATTAGCTCAAAGTTCAGTTCCCTCTAGGGAGAAGGCCGAGATGGCCGCTCTCAGAAAAGGAGGGGAGACCCTCCAAAAAGACTCCTCTTCATGGACAAAAAAGAATGAAGAAAAAGCAACGAAGGTGAACTCTGATAAATAGACAGACACGCTCTCTGGCAGAGGACGAGAAGGAGTGGAAAAAACGTCGAAGGACCCGTTCAGGCGGGCGGCGGAGGCTGCAGGCGGCGCCGGCCTTGTGGCCCCCGTCGCCCCTCCTCCTTCTCCCAGCAACACAAACAATACGCAAAGTGGTGCACGATGAGAGCTGGCAATGGTCTGGTTGGCAGAAAAAGAGAGGGGGATTCAGTTCTGTGGGAAGGAGAGCGTTGAATGAGACTAATCGACAGGGGCTCGTCATTGGCATGTACGCACACTCCTCGCATGATGTGATGTAATTCAGTGGACGGAGGACGCAAGCAGGCAGCAGCAGGGCAAAAAGTCTTCCCCTCTCCCTTCCCCGTCTCCTTGGACAGCCTTGTCCGTGAGGGAAGATGACGAGCTGTCGCGAATCAAGAGAAACGAAGGAATTTCGAAGAAGACAGAAGAGAAAGAAGACGGAATTTGTCTTGTGAGTACAAAGGCGAGGAGACATCGCCTCGGCCTTCCTTCCAATGCACGTCGCGTCGACTCGGCGCCTCGCCCTGAGAGAGAGAGCAGCGGGAGGGAGGAGTCGCGGCTCGTTTTTTGCCTCCTTCTCCACGCAGCGCCTATGACCACTCTCGAACGCTGTAACACCTCCGAACCGCCCCTCGACGGATGCCAAAAAATGCTCAAGTCCTCGCTCCCCTTGGAGATCTTCGTGGTTTGGATATCGAGAAGGAGGAGGTGCCTCTCTCGGGAAACGGAGCAAGAAGAGGGACGAAGAGAGGAAGCCGATAACGGCTGATGGCAGGCTCAGATCTAAAGGCGACCATTCTCCACATTCCAGGTGCCCCTCCCTCGAGGGGCCTTGATCAAACGCCATATACAAATCTTTGAACAGCGAGTTGTGAGTGAAAGAAGAGAACCTGCAAAAGCGGTCTAAGTACTACTTCCTTCGGGTCTCGTGAGGAGCGAACGTCAAGGCGATGGGGCGACAGCTGAAGTCAGAGAGCAGAAAGATGCAAAACCCGGGAATCTAGAGGGATAGAGAGAGGGAGAGAGGCATGTGCAGATGGGATTCTGTTTAAATGGCGTGTGGAGTGACATTCGTTGCATGTTGCGTATATATGGAGTGACTGAGGAAGGCAAAGAAAGAAAGAAAGCAGAGAGGAGGGGCAGAGTAACGTCAGGGCGAGTCGCCCAACCCCGCTCTGTTCTTCCACCTCTCGCCCACCACTTCCAAACACAAATACGTAGTCTTCCTCTCGTCGTCGACTAGCAGCGCCATCTTCTCACTCCCCCATGTCCAACCCCCACATCACCCTTTTTGCCAGAATAATCACAAAGGCGAAGTTGACTCATAGTGAGAGGAGTTCGCTCAAGTCGCCTCTCTCCCACTGTGGTTTCGGCTACCTTCGTCCACCCCCTCTTCTTTCGGTTTTCGAGTTTCGGTTTCGTTGGAGGTCGAAAGGGGGAAGAAGGAAGACTTACCATGGTAGAGGGCGAGTACTGACTGTGACTCGCGTGCTGCCAGTCATTCGACGGTGGCGGCATCGCTGCTGCGTCCTTCGCCGACGAAGACGACGTGGCCGCTGCAGCCGACGCGGCACTCGAACGCGGCAACGGCGGTGGAGCGGCGCCTTCTCTGCTCGACTCGTCGCCGACGTCCTCCTCGAGGGCGGCGACGAGATCGCCTTCCTCCTCCTCGAAGTCCATCTTTGTCTTCTTCTCACTCGCTACCTGCAAATGTTGCCTTTTCTTCAAAATTCTCGTCGAGATGGAAAGAACATTCTCCCCTCAAATGAAGACGAAAGCTCAAGACACCCGAAAATGAATTTGCCTCGCATGAATCTTTCAACGCTTCCATTCCTCCTCTCATCGGGCCTGCTTTTTGGACTCTCGCGGGCCTATCACATGGCTTCGACTTATGAGAGACCCGGTGACGAAGAGGCGAACGGCGCAGGTGCTCGTTTCGAGGGAGCTTCGAGGGGGGTTGCAGGCGGCGTAACATTCACTTAGAGGCGTCCTTCTCTCCTTCTTCGGCGGCGTTCGTCTTTTTCCTTCGTCGCCCTCGAGGGTCATCTGATGGCATTTCCGCCTTCTGTTTGTGTGGCAGAGAGACCAGCTGCGGGTGACAGAACGGGATGGAGGAGAGGCGAGAGGAGAGAAAGAGCAAAGGCCTCATCGAGTAAAACACGAAGGAGTTGCAGGAAGGGGGAGGGGGAGGGCTTCCAGGGCATGACGCCCCGTCCTTCCACGAAGCGCCTTCCCTTTGCAATTCCATCGTGAGCCTCGAGTCTGGTTGGAACGCTTTTCAACCTCTCGCTACTCAGAGACTCGGAGACGAGAGCACGAAGGGAGTTCCGCGAAGAAGTCAACTGAGTGCCCTGATCCGCCTGCTAAGCATCTCGTCGACGGCGCAATGGAGGCGCTATGCGCGTGAGCCCCCATCGACGCCAATTTATGGGAAAGCTGTAAACGTTTTTTTTTTTCTAATCCTCGTCACAGTGAGACCCGAGTGGAACGGCGCAAGCCGTCGAAGGAGGGCGAGGGCGCCTTTCTAAGTGGATTGTCAGTGTCTCAACTCAAGCAAGGAAGGTGAGATGGACACAAAGCGAGAGGCTCAGTCTCCCCTTCCCCCTCTCTTCCATACTCAAAGATGGCTGGCTAGTCAGAGACACAAAAAGCGGACGAACGCCAACAGGCAATTTCCTCCTTTTTCTCAGCTTCTTCTTCCCTTGCAAGGGGAGGGAGATGAACGCCCCGGGAGGCGAGAGCCGCATCTCGACTTCTTTCGAGAATTATCGCTTGCAAAAATTGTTCGCGGTGATGGCGTCGTGGCGTCGAGGACGACGACGAGGCTGTTCCGAGAGGGGCAACAGCGGACTTCCTCTGCCGCGCCTCCCCCTCGGACACACTCGACCACTGCCGCCCCCTCCTCCTTCCCTTTCTGAAGCTCGTCTATCGATTTTGCAACAAGCTCCTCGTCGGGAAGACCGACAAAAACACCCCAGCAATGTTATGTTTCATCGAAGAGCTACTGGAGTGAGAAGCCTTCGTGGAATTGCTCGTCAACTCGAAGAAGCAAGGAAATATGAGAACTCACTGGCCGAGGCTCGTTGAGGTTGAAGGGTTTTGGGCCCGCGGCTCGCTGGGTTCGGGCTGGCCGGACGGCTGGCTCAGCTCATTTGTGGCTCGGGGTTGAAGGATGACGATGGCGGTCCTGAGAATCCACTCGCTTCTCTCTCGTCCAGGACGATCTCTGCAAGCCGGGGCTTCTTGTCCGTCACAGCCAAAGGGTAATTATGCGCGCTCACGCCAACATCGATTCCATAGCGACAGCACGAGCGAAGCAATGAAACACGTGCGAATCCCTCAAAGAGGGGCTTCTCAGCTCTGGATGGAGGGGGTGAGGGATGCTCATCGAGAAGGGTTTTGGGTAGAAGGAGCAGTGGACGGTGGACAAGTCAAGCGAGGGCCGCGCCCGCGAGCCGCAGCGCGACCGCCGCCGCTCGTCGCCCCGCCAATTCGAATCGGAATCAATCGAGGGGTCTCGTCACGTGCTTGCTTTGAGGAAGTGAGAAGAGGGAAGGGAGAGGAACGAAACAAGCACTCGCGGGCTTCTGAAGCTTCTCGTCCAGCGCTGAGGCGCCGAAGCCGCTCGCCGTCGCCGGGCACCGTGAATTGCCCGCGCTTTATTGGCAAATTTCCCAAAATACAAGCCGTCCACGGAATGACTCCCGTGAGCATCAAAGAGAGGGATACGGTAGCGCGGTCGAGGGCCGCGCCACATTGGAAAGAAGGAGAACGACTTTTCTACCGTAGAGACTATCACAGGAAAGGGGGTGGAGGGAGTGGGGGAAATGTGAGAAAATAAGTCTTGCTCAATGAAGTGATAGTCTAGCACTTACCAAGTGAGATGAGAACAGGCTTCGACTTCGCACTTTTACACATTTTCTAACGTCAACAATGGTTGATTTCAACAATTCTTTCTCTATTGCAAAGCTTTCTTCATATTCTTTTGTTATCAGAGCATTATCGAGACAATTTACTGTACACATAGGAACAAAGAAGAGAGCAAAGGTGCTTTAAATAGCTGACTCTTGATGAGTCATGTAGCAAGAGGCTCGGTTAGAGACAGGCGAGACTTGCTCGGGCGGATCCTCGAAGGCGACTGACTTGCGTGGGGAGCTCTGCGTTGACGCCTTTCTCGTCTTCTCAGATGTTTCCTCGTTGAGATCGTCTATGATTCCTGGCGAGTAGCACTGTGGCTTCTTCTCGCGCATCTTCACCACGACCTCCTCCTCTTCGTCCTTGGTCAAGTCTTCTTCATCATCTGGTGGCTCCAGTTCGAATTCATTCTCCTATTCGAAGAAGGCCTTTCCTATTTCTGTGAAGCTAACCTTTCGATATCTCTGAATGGCGACTTGTTGATAGTACAAGAAGCAGTGCTTCGTCACATTGAATGCCATGACTCTGTAGAAGAAGAGTGGCAGAAAAGCCGCGAGAATGGCCAATCCATAAGTGTAAGCTGGCACAACTCTTCGACTGTTCCAACTTACATTGAGCTGTCTCAGGCTTGGTTTCATTTGGATCCATGTAGTTCTCGTCGGTGATGTCTTTGGAGTACACCTCCTGAAAGAGTCTGAAGGAGTTTAGAAAAAACCTTGTCCGAATTGGGTCCACCTAGAGCTTCGATGTCAAAGAGATATCCCGTGGTGATGGCTGAAATGGCAGCGAACATCCAGAGGAAAGACCAGAAGATTTGAACACTCTGAACATCGCCCTTCCTTTGAAACAACTCTCACTTGATTGACGAGCATCGGAACAGCCAAGAGAGGCCATTGCTTCGAGACAGAAAGAATGAAGAGGGCAACTGAGACAACGGAAACTACGAGTAGAATTGCATTTAGGGGCGCTGCCACTAAAGCCCATTTCCTTGATTGACGAAGAAGGAAGGACTGACGTGTTGTATTGGAAAGAATGAAGTCGAGGACGACGAGAGCGAGAAGGAGAAGACTGAGAGTCACCTCGAAGACGGAGACGATCTGGGCGATACTCTAGAAGAATTTGAAGGGGTGAGGAAAGTGCCTTGAGCGGGAGTCCGAAGAGGGATCGTGGCCAGTCGAGCATCATGTCGAGGGCAAGGCGCGAGAAGCAACACCTGGGGCGGTGTGCATTGGTTTCGGAAGGCTTCACAGTGCCCCTTGTGTCAACACTCAGATTCACTGCTGATAACACTCATTGCTCCTCGTTCTGAGTCATCTCAAGGGGCTTTGAGTACTCAGACGTTCCTCAATATTCAGTAAAATCATCGAACATCTCTTTATAGCCGAATGAAACAATCAAAGGCTAAGAAGCGCTTACAGACAGCTCTGATGAAGGCTCAGTTGATCCTTGCATTGAACCGTCACGCGCGCGAAGTTTACCGTCATTGTAAAACTCGGGCAGTCGGTACGATTTTGCAGCCAAGTCTTTGAAGTTACATGTTTGTCTTTTCCACCGCTTTCATGGCTCCTTTCTTTGGTTTTTATTTTGTTGTTCATTATTCTGGATTATTGAAAGGGTGCATGATCTGCAGTTGCATGTGAAATATATGGATAATGTGTCTACTCGTTCAAATAATCGGTTACGCGTGCTAGCATTTCAGTCGCTCGTCACTCTCCAAGCTATGTAGCTGATTTCAGAATGCGGCGTACTTCGATATGCGCCGTTCGCTCGGTGCGTAATTTGCTGCCGTCATTTCTTCGCGGAAAGACGGCTGAAACGTCGACATCTGGTGATCCCTCGAAGCGTTCGTCAGAACAGAAGGTTTTTCCTAATTTGTTGACGTTTGCTCAACTCATTCTAGGAGGCGATGTCCCGTCTCGTGCAACAGGTGCGCCTTGACGTGCCACGCGCTTCGCAACCAGCACTTCGCCCGCCGGGGGATGTCGAAGACTTGGACGAGATTCTGGACACGCGTCTCGAGATGGACACGATTCGGGCACGCGGATTCCTCAAATACACTTACAACTATACACCGGAAAAGAACGTCAACGAGCTCGTTGTCTCGGAAGTTCGATCCGTTCTCGAGAAACTAGGACGACAAGAAGATGCCGCCACTCTTCGTTTCAACGAAGATACCGACTTGAAGTTCAAGGTTTGCTATACTTTTCACCATACAACTTTGTCTAGACGTTGTCTGCCGTGGGTTCGCGACTTGCGCACTATCCGCTGAGCGGCGATTTGGTAAACCTGAAGTCGGTCAAGGACTTGGTGGAATTCTATCGCAAACCAGTGAAGAACATCACGGAGTATCAGGAGCTGGCGCGTTCTGAACAGGTCCGATTCGGTTGGTCAGCCAAGCACTATATTTTCAGGCGCCTTCAAATGTAAAGCTGTTTGAGCAGCCTGTTCGATTTCATCCAGAAGATAAGGAAGCTTTCCATGGAGGTTGAACTTCCTTTCGATCATCGTCTATTTCCAGGCGTGACTGCCTTCCCTGGTATGGGTGGTCGAGTCTTCACTCAGCGAAACAAGCGTCTCCTTCGACAGTTCCGTCCCAAAGAGGAATGGTTTGAATATGAAGAGTCGAATTTCGACTACTCTCGTCCGGATAAGGACATGCCTTGGGATCCCGAAGTGACGAAGAAAATGGACAGGTAAAGAGATTTTGCTCTCAAAACTAGCGATTCTCTGCAGGTATCCGGACAGACGATACAGCCTCAAGACGAAGACCTTCCACTACAGAAACGGCAGTGCTGTAAAAGAAGTTGAATCCATTTAGAGAAGAAGTAGTCGTAGTTAGTTGTCTAGCTCATTTTCTTTGCCTTTTCAAGACTGATGTGCCTATGCTGTTGACGAGAATGAAACGATTGTTATGTATAAATCATGTCCAATACAACCTAGATCGTCTTTGAGGTCCTTGTTCCGTGTCTGTACTTGTGTCACAGAGTTCGTTGCCATGGATGCTCCAATCGGTGTGAGCAGCCGAGCCAGACTCTCGCGTTTCTTCCTATTTCTCACGTTCGCGCCTGTCTTTGACGACCTCCGCCAGTTTTTGTGCGCTGCGTCGCCATTGAACATGGGGAGAGAGGGGAGAGGGGCGTGTGCCGAGGTCAGATCAAAGAGGGGAGGTGGAGCAGGAACCTTCTCGGGGGCGAGAGACGTTCGGAGTCACCGCACCGGACGATGGCCGGGCCGGGGTGGCATGGCGATCTTACTGCGCTTGTGCATCCCTCTCACCCCACACTGCGCCTTTCCTTCACCCCTCTGCCGCCACTCTCTTGTTGTTTCGTGCCGACTCGCGGTTCCTTCTCGCCTATACCTTCTCTTTCTCTCTTCTCACCGCACCGCTCGAAAGACCCGTGGGCAGCCGGGGTTATCAATGCTCGCTCCTCCTCCCTCAGCTTTCTTGCTAGCGTTCATTCGGTCGCTGCTCCTTTGCCTCTCTCCCTCGCCGCTGGTTCTTGTTCGCCACGAGGTAGCCTCCTTCTCGGACGCTGTGTTTATGTGATTAGAAGAGTGATAGGGGCAACCAAAACAGGTTCGCTTTCCTTCGTTCTTTGGTCAGCTCTTCGTGGCGAAAGATTTCGTCATTTGCTTGCTTTTTGAGCTCCATTTGCCCATGATGCAATTGGAGCTTCGCCTTCGTTTGAATGCCTTCTCCTGGGGGATAAAAGGATGGGGTGTTTCCGTCGCTCGTGTTGCCAGCTGCATGGATAACCCACTCGTTTGTGCCTCCGCCGATGGTTTTCCCTTATTTCTGCAGTCTGCGAACATCTTATTTTGAGTTCCTTGTTTGACTTTCGAGGATTACATGCAGTATGTGAATCTGCGTGCGTGCCATTGGCGAGAAGTGAAGGGGGCTGTGGGCATCGATCGTGCCCGCTCGAAAGGGTCCGCCAGCCGCGGCAGGGGCAAAGCAGCTCCTCCGGGGCCCGAAAAATGCCTGCGTGCATCTTCACCCACTCGCATCTGGGAGAGAATCACTTTGCCTCTCCTCCGCCTCTTCTCCACCCGCGCCGTTCCTGTGAACTCCTCGGCTTAGGGCAGGAAGAGTGAGAAAGGTGGCGCGTCCCACTGTCTCTTTCTCTCCGGGTTTTGTGTGTGTTTGAGTGTCTGTTCGGGGAAAAAAAACTCCGGCTGCCCCCACCCCTCGTCCCTCCGCCGAGAGCGACCTGCTGGTCGCTCTTCGTGTTCCTTTCGTTCGTGATGCCATTTCAAGATGTTGGATTGTTTCGTCGTGACTATTTTCGTTCTTGCAGGTGCCCTCTGATCACTTGGATTGCGAAGATGCCGATCACGAAGATCCACGCTCGCCAGATCTACGACTCGCGCGGCAACCCGACCGTTGAAGTCGATCTCTACACGGAGAAAGGTTCGTTCGATTTCTTTCTGGGCTAGACACGCTCAGCGGCGGTATTTTTGAGCGCATTGATGTATTTACCGAGAAGTCGGAAGTGTACGTGACCTCTTGCAGGCGTCTTCAGGGCGGCTGTTCCGTCGGGCGCGTCGACCGGCGTGCATGAGGCCCTCGAGCTGCGGGATGGAGACAAGGTCAGTGGCAGCGCCGCTTTCTTCAAGTGTTGTGGTTTTTGTAGAAGGTGCACCACGGCAAGGGTGTCCTCAAGGCTGTCGCTAACATCAACGAGAAGATCGCGCCGGCGCTCATCGCGAAGAACTTCGATGTCACACAGCAGACCGAGATTGACAAGTTCATGATCGATCTTGATGGCACGGAGAACAAGTGTGAGTTGCGTTCTTGCAATTTCACCATCCGCGGCAATTTACCTTGGAATGATGTCTGTTTTCAGCGAGCTTTGGAGCGAACGCCATCCTCGGCGTCTCGCTGGCGGTGGCGAAGGCTGGAGCCGTGCACAAGGGTCTTCCTCTCTACAAGTACATCGCCGAGCTTGCCGGCATCGAGAAGGTCGTGCTGCCCGTGCCCGCCTTCAACGTGATCAACGGCGGCTCACATGCCGGAAACAAGCTCGCCATGCAAGAGTTCATGATCCTCCCCGTGGGAGCCAAGAACTTCGCCGAGGCCATGCGCATTGGCTCTGAGGTGTACCACCATCTGAAGGCGGAGATCAAGAAGAGGTGGTTGTTCTGGCAGTGCCTAACTTGTGCTTTAGGTACGGACTTGATGCGACGGCCGTCGGAGACGAGGGCGGCTTTGCCCCGAACATCCAAGACAACAAGGAGGGTCTTGACCTGCTCAACACGGCCATCGCTCTCGCCGGTTACACGGGCAAGGTAAGAGTGTACGGGTTGGGCTAAGACTTGGTTGCAGGTGTCGATCGGCATGGACGTCGCCGCCTCGGAGTTCTACAAGGACAACAAGTACGATCTGGACTTCAAGAACCCGAACTCGGACGCGTCGAAGTGGATCACCGGAGACGAGCTCGCCGCCCTCTACCAGAGCTTCATCAAGGAGTACCCGGTCGTCTCCATCGAGGACGCCTTCGACCAGGACGACTGGGACAACTGGAACAAGTTCCATGTGAGTTCACCTTCTTGCTCATCAAAGCTTGAATCTACAGGCGGCCACAAGCATCCAACTCGTCGGAGATGACCTCACTGTGACGAATCCGAAGCGCATTCAGCTCGCTATCGACAGGAAGAGCTGCAATTGCCTTCTCCTCAAGGTTCGTCCCTATGTCCGAACCACCCTCTATGTTCTCAGGTGAACCAGATTGGCTCGGTGACGGAGTCGATCGAGGCGGCGAAGCTCTCGCGAGCGAACGGATGGGGAGTGATGGTCTCTCACCGCTCGGGCGAGACTGAGGACACCTTCATCGCGGATCTCGTCGTCGGACTGGCCACCGGTCAGATCAAGACCGGCGCGCCCTGCCGCTCGGAGCGTCTGGCCAAGTACAACCAACTGCTTCGCATCGAGGAGGAGCTCGGCTCGGATGCCGTCTACGCCGGTGAGAAGTTCCGCAACCCGCAGGCGTGAGCGCCTTGCCCTTTGCCCCCTCTCATGTTTCGTCTTACCTTCTTGCTAAACTATGAGAACCCACGGAATAAGTACTTTGCAAGTCGTAGTGGCGTTTTGTTCTGTAGTGATAGTGAATTATTTTCCGTGTTAGTTCAATAAATTTGTCTTCAAAAGCTGTGCCTACATCCAAACTTTGGGTACTTTGAATGCAGTTGGGTCAGTCTTCTACAAGGGTCAGTCTTCGGTGGTCGTCTTCCCCGACATGGCGACCAAGGCACAGAGGTTGAGTCCAGTCGATGATCTTGATTGAGCGTGGATGGCGATTCAGCTCGAAGAACGACCCCTCGAAGCGCCGCACCACATTCTTCGCCGAGGAGCAGCCACACGCAAACGCGTAAGAGAGTGCCAGAGAGAAGATCTCGGTGCATGGGAAGAGGAGGGAGATTGGTCTTGTATAGAGCCCCGGTGGACGGCGAGCAGATCCTCCTCCTGGCGGCGGCCCGGCACGCTTATCCAGTGAACACCCGCTCCTTCCGTCAGCTCTCTCAAGTCATCCGAAAGGTCGACAAAGCGACTACTTCGAGACTGTCGCTGCAGGAATACGGGGAGCAGGGCTCGCATCAGCCGGCACTCGACCTTCGCTTCTACGATCTCGAAGCGGTGGCCATCCTCGCGCGCTTCATCAACGGAGAACCCAAGCACATTATAGAAACTGTACGCACCAGGACTCACTGCAGTCTTGAACACGAAAAGCGATGAAGAGAAGCTCTAGGTGAGCTTCAACGCGGCGAGGGATCTGCTTGAGTTGGCGGGCGTCCTCCGCATCGGCGCTTTGCGCATTCAGCTTGAACAGGTCCGAGAGGAAATAGAGACAAGCAACCTCCCAGTTGCTCACTTCGGTGGCGTCGAAGTCGGCGGAGCTGCGTTTGCAGGCGCTCGCCGTCCTCGGCACCGGCTTCGCCTCCACCACGAGCCTCAACAAAGTCGTCGAGAGCGCCGCCCCCATCTTCAAGTCTGCGAACCCAAACTGAAACGAAGACTGTGCAGGCAACTCATCACGAATCCCTTCTTCAAGAAGGTTCCCTTGCACACACTCGCCCTCCTCCTTGAACGGTATGCGAGGGAAGAGTCACTCAAGCAGACAGTTGTGATCTGAACGTGACGAGCGAGTTGGAAGTGGCGGACGCGGTGCTCTTCTGGCTGTCCATGCACGAAGATCCGACAACATCTGCTGGTTCGTGGAGAAAAAAGAGGAGGAAGTGGCAGGCGTGCTGTTCGCGCAGCTTCGAGGAGCCGCCTTGAACGCCTGCGACAAAGCCGCCGTCCTCGAGCGGGCCCGCGAACTCCGCTTCAACGAGAAGGTTCGGCACGAGGACAAAACAAGCAAAGGGAGGACGCTTCAGACAGTGCAGTACCTCGAGGCGCACCTCGAAGCGGGTTCGCGCTGCCCGGACACGGCCGCCCATCGCTTCGCTCGCTGCTCGGCGCGGCCCGCAGGGTCGACCTCGTGCAGTGGCGGCATCTGCAAGTCTCTCCTCCAGCTCTCGGCGCCGGACGTGCGCACGCCTTGCCTCGTCGGCTACGAGAACAGGAGGGCGCGGTTCAAGACACTCGGTTTGTTGAAGAAAACTCAAAGGAGAAGAGGAATTCAGAGAGCAGCGAAGGCCGCTCGACGTCCTTCACGTCGAATCATGGCACCAAAGGCACCAAGAGGTTTCTAAAGCCTCTCAGGGCAACATCAAATGTAGTGCGAGCGTGTCGACGAAGGCCTCGACGCGGAGCACCGTGAGCCTTCGTGGCAGTGGGAAGAGCAGCAAGAAAGGTTTGGGAGGGTTGAGAAGGAGAGTCTGCAGAGTCTCGCAACAGGCTCTCGTCCAAGTCAGCGAAGAAGAGCAGTAGCAACAGCCAGAAGCGCCGCCTCGAAAGTCTGTCCTCTCAGAAGATTCAACAAAGTGTTCAGAGGCGAAGAAGCGGTTCAAGGCGTCGGAGAGGTCGAAGAAGCGCGGCTCGACGTCGACCTCCAAGTGGAAGAAATCCGAGAAATCCAACAAGAAGACGAAATAAAGAAGAGAACTGAAGAGAATCCCGAATCCCCGATCGAGAAATAAACTCGCCATTGATTCTCTCTTGTCTTGCTCACTCTGAACTGTTTCTATAGTCCCTGAAGAAACTTGAAAGTCTCCTCAGAGCTCATTGAAACAAGAGGATGCGTTCTCAAGGCCGATGAGGTAATTCGAGGCTGTCTGGTTCTCCGAGGGAATCCCACCTCTTAGCTCAGTCTCCGGACTCTTCTGCGCTCTGCAGACTTCGCTCTAGTCATCCTTCAGCATGAGGTTGCTTTCCCTTCCCATCTGCTTGTTCATCTTCCTACTTCCGAGGACGGTGAAAGCGGATGGAGGTAGTTTGACTCCTGACTTTATGTTTTCGTAGAAGACAGCGATGAGGACGATGGTGGAGAAGACGAGGGAGACGACTCGGGCAGCGATGAAAAGGACGACGACAAGTACGGCAAGAAGTATGGCAAGAAGGACTATTACGGAAAGGAGTACTACCACCATCACTACTATCATCACGAGGACTATCATCCCAAGGTTAGATCTTCTCTTTGAAAAGTCTCTTTTAGGAAGTGTACCACTACCACAAGCATAGCCATTACCACAAACACAACCACTATCACAAGCACGGACACTACCATAACCACAAGCACATCCACAAGAAGAAGTACGGCTATTACGGAAAGGACCCTCATTACTATGGACATGAGAAGTATGGACATGACGACTATCAGTGAGTCCAGGAGCAATATAAATCTGTTCAGCGAACCCTATCACAAAGAGTATTATGAGAAGCCTCACTATGACAAGTACGAATACGAGCCGAAACACTATGAGAGGCCGCATTATGAGGAGTATCATCCTCCGCCCAAACACTATGGAGGCTATTACGAACCACCCAAGTACTACGAGTCTCCAAGACATTATGAGGCTCCGAAGTACGGCGGATACCAACCCCAACCTCATTATGGACAAGCTAGTTATGGCGGTTATGGACAAGTTCAGCCGATCTACGGAAGCGTCTCCGTCCCCGAGGCTTCCTACAGCGCCGACTCGAGGTGCGGTCCCGGTCATGCGAAGGGCGCCCTTCTCTGTGCCACTTCTGTCAAATTACATCAACCGAAGCAATAAAGACTTTGAAGACGAGGCATGCTTGCAGGCCGAAGTGGGCGAGGAAGTTGGCCGGCTATGTGGGACATCTCATCGTGCATGCCCTCCTCCCTCCCAAGGAACCCATCGTCGCCGTCTCCGTCTGCACGGTCTGCTCCTCTTCTTGTGAATCTGCCTGCGATGTGAAGCAACTGGCGACACTCAAGGCCAAACAGGCGGCAGTCAAACAACGAGTACTGAAGCAGGAATAAATGTCTTCTCGGGTCTTTCTTCTCGATTTGTATGAAGGGGGCTCAAAGTCTAGAGACTCTCCATGTGACCCGCTACTGCAGAAAAACTCGCCGAATGCTCTCTCAAGAGCGTCGTCGGTGGTGGAGACGGCAGGAGAGGGGAAGACGAGACGAGCATGGTGCACCTTCGATCTCTTCCCAACTGTCAACAACATGCTTCGGGTCACGCGACTCCTTCCCTCTCCTTCATCAGTTTTCTTACGACAAGCTGGTGGCTAACTTATTCCCAAGTTTCTGGGTCGATGATCTGTATGAGTGTAATGGAAAAGACGACGGTCTCATCTTTTGAGAAGTGTAATTAGAGCTAGAAGCAACTGAAATCATTTTCTCCATCAGAAATCGCGTCCCCGAGAGAGAGAGAGAGAGAGAGGCTGTCACAGAGATGGTCTTTGTTCCACGGGCGACGTAAAAGGGACGATAAAGACGAAGCTTGTCGGGGTTGAATTTCGTGTGGTCTTGCTCTGCTTGTTCATCCACTCCTCTGAACTTTCTTGAACTAGACTTTCGTATATTGCAAGGTTTCGTCCGAAGCTGATGATCATAAAAAGAGGTGTTTATTTAGTGTTGTCCAATCTGCAGTCGGGAATTCGCCCAACTTCTTCCCTTCTCGCTCCCTCGAAAGGTCGTCCGCCGCGTGCTGCCAAACCCCCTTTAGAGGCACGCCATGTGGTGCCCCGCTCTTTTTCTTCTCTTCCTCCTCACCATTACCTCTGTCTCGGCAGTGACCGTTATGTACAGAAATGGTCAGCATACTTAAAAAATAATGCGCTTCTTCAGGATGGCGAATCAAAATGAACGACATGGCTCAGTGTCTCTTCATGGGAGTCTGTGATGGAAGCGACTATTATGAGACGAAATGGGGTCAGACCTACACCAATAGATATTACAACTACGGCAATTCCTATAACTCCTATGGATCTTACGGTGCTTCCACGCCTATGAGCTACTATTACGGCCCCGGTGGCACAATTTGGTGTCGAAGTGAGTCGAGTTGAGGTGTTTAGATGCCCTTTAGACCAAGGCTTCACGGACTATGGAGGCCCGAATGGGGCACCGCGCTATCAATACAATTGTCCAGGATATCCATCGTATGGACAGTGCTACTGTCTGTGATATACTTTTGAACACTCACACTTCCCTTTCAGATCTCGATCACATTGACTATGTTGGTGGTCGAGCTCGCTACAAGTGTTGGTGCTATCCACAGATAGTCAGCTATCAGTACGACGCCTGCAACTACGCTTATGCTGGAGGATAACTTTACTTCTTGTTTCCACAAGATTCCTTGTCTGTATGAGTGCATTGGTGAAAAAAAACCCGCTCTACATACTTTGAGAAATAAAGTTTCGCCTTCAAAAAACGACGAAGAGTATTTTCTCCAACGACGTGTATGGGAGAGAGAGCGAGGTGATGGTGCACGAAGGTCTTTGTCCTCTAGACGACGTGAGAAAGGAAGGAAAGCATGGACAAGATGGACGGGTTCGCTGACAGACCGTGTGGCCTTCCTTCCTCTATTTCAACATTGCTTGGAGGTTCTTCGTCCAACGCTCAAGCAAACTGCACGAGGGCTTACGATTTTCAGAAAACAAACAAGAGAAGGACATCGACGATTCATCTACTGATCTCTGAAGAAATGATCAGAAGTTCGCCCAATTTCTCCTCTCCCTTCATCTTCAAAGAGCATCGTCTGCTCGAGGGAGTGCTCAGTCTCGAGCTCAGCCATGCCGAGCACGGTGCTCCTTCTCCTCTTCTTCGCGGCTTCTGCATTGGCCGAGACCGTTATGTACAGAAATGGTTAGACTTTTAAAATGCTTGTTTAGTTTACTACAGGATGGCGCATCAAAATGAGCGATCTGGAGTGTCTCTTCATGGGAGTCTGCGATGGCAGCGACTACTACGAGACTCGTTGAGGTCACGTCTACACCAATAGATACAACTATGGCAGCTACGGTAGCGGCTATAGCTCGGGCCCAGAATGGTATCAGAGTGAGTTGCTGAAGAAAACCCTAACAAAGATGCTTCAGACACTGGCTTCGTTGATTATGGCGGAGTGAGTGGTCAGCCGAGGTACAACTACTGGTGTCCGGGACAGCTCTCTTATGGAAAGTGTTACTGTGAGTCTTTCAAGTTTTGGTTAGAAAGAATTCTTTTAGACCTGCAGCACATTGACAACGTGGGAGGTCGTTACAAGTGTTACTGTTATCCGGGAGTCACTAGCTATCAGTACGATGGCTGCAACTTCGCCTATGCTAGCGGATGACTTGTCTTTTCTTGTTTGGGTGCATAAATGGCGAGTAATCTCACGAACGGAAAAAATAAAGCGTTTGTTTTGCTCCACACACTGAATGATGTGCCTGAAACCGGCATGCCATATAAAATCTTGATTTCTCCAGAAGATGTGAGAAAGCGAGGGCTTCGGAAGACATTCACTGGTCTCCAAAGAGTTTTCCACTGTAGAGACACGCCTTGCAAATCCCTTGTGAATTTTGACAGAGGGCTCGAGGTTT